>JAZGTJ010000075.1:0-17406 GCA_036877575.1 Botia almorhae
CAACTTGTTCATTCCATGCCTAGAAGACTTGGTGCTGTCCTTAAAAATCACAGTGCTCATACAAAATACTAGATGTAGTAGTTTTTGTTGCGGGGTGTATTCACTTTTGCTTCAACCAATTTGAGTAAAACTGAAGATTTTGTGATCGAAGTTAGATTATTAACCTTAATTTCATGTTATGGAGTTAAATAAGTGTTCAATAAAACTCAGCCTTGTGAAAAGTTTGGATATTGTTCTTTTGTTCATTGAGCTACTGATTAAATTAGTACTTTTTAAAGGGGGTGTACTCATTTATGCTGAGCACTGTATATGTATTAATACATGTACAGACCTTTTCTGAGTTAACTAGCATACTGCTGTCACTGCATAATTAGTAAAGTAACAACACCTCAGATTGTGTGTCTTGACATCAAGTTTACTCCTGCATATCGACAGGTAGCTGCTCATGTTAACCTTTTTACCCATGAGGTTTGTTTGACACGACAGACCCCCCAGCGTGAATTTTTTTATGCAACCGTTATTTCGCAATGAATCACCTTCCAGTTACCATGGCGATGCATAATGGTTGTCGCATGACATTACACAGTGGCGCGCTGCAGCTTATATATGTGTGTGTGTGTGTGTGTGTATATTTCATACAAAATATTTATAAAACTTTTACATGCATATTAAATGAAAGATTTTCCGATTAAGTATGTGCAAACTTTTATAATGTTCATGTTAGATGATCGGTAAGTTATCACAGGCACCGCAGTTTGTCCGGGAGACAGACCCTGCTGGATTTAAAACATGCTCATCCACTGGCAAACTAAGAGAGAAATAGAGTAAACTTTATAATTACCTACACAATCGATTAACAGGATTAAAACATAACCGCATGTTGTTTGAAAGGTTTGTTTTGCCTCCGTTGTGTATAAACTATATATATATTCCTAATACTTCTGTGCAATGAAATATGAAATGTAAGAAATATAAAATAACAGTTTTGTTTAAAAGATGCTTTTGCCCTTGCTTTTTGTTTCATAAAAAGTACAGGCTATATATAGAAGTAAGCGCTATGTAGAAAATGATGTATATGAAAAGCGCAATACAAATAAGTGTGAGTTAAAATTGAACTTATATATGTTTATTTCTGGTATTTGTGACACATAATAAGCGCTGAGAGATTCTCTCTCTCCTTTACCGCCATTCCTGGTTTGAACACAGTGGTACATCAAGTTCGTGGTATTACCAGTCTTGGCGGGGACGACCAAACTTGTTCGCAACCTCTGTTTTCTTCCGACGAAGAATAAAAAATATCGAACGTTTTATCAAACACATTTTTTATTGATAACGAAAACGTGTCTATCACGATACATATCGTTATCGTTTTACCGCCCAGCGCTAGGTGTGATCGTATGCATCGAAGGGTTAAGAGACCATAATTATCACAATCAGCTTCAATGTAACTGTCAGTTGTTTAAATATAAGTAGTTTAAAAATACATGGCAATTAATTAAATATGCTTAAAGCATTCTAGAATATCCACCAGACTTAGCCACTAAATTAGACGCATTCATTTTCCAAGGGGTATTTTTTGGCACTTGTCAAAAGCAGACACTAACTAAGACACTAAGTACTAAAGCATTAAAGTTAGTCAAAACGCACTGCTATTTTGTTAAATTACCCTAACTTTGTATAAAATTCTCTCTTATTGATTTTCAAAGAACCAAACACCTTTTGTGCTACATGAGAGTGAGTTAATGGTGAAAGATTTTTTTTCGTTTTGGGAGAACAAATCCTTCAAGTCAGCTTGTATGCAAAAATTCTCCCTTTCCAGCCAATTTCTGCAAGCTCTCAATTACAGGAACAGTGTGTTTGAGCGATCAGTATGTTTAAGTGAACAGCGGTGGCAGTTTGCTGAAATCTCTTTTGAAATGTCTGGCTGGAGTCAAACTTTAAAAGTGTGTCATTGAGATGATTACACAAAGGTTGTACATACCAGCCGTTCCGCTTTTGTTATTTCCAAAAAGCTTTGCGAGCTCTTTGTGCATGTCACCAGTGCTACAATGATACCTGGAATGATCCAGGCACAAAGAATTATTAGTACATTAAGGACACACCTAAATGGACATCTGCAGACATTTATGAATGAACAGTGGGGTATTGCTTTACCAGAGTTGATCCCAGGGAGTTTTCATCAGTGTTCAAAGTCCCAAATGCGGACTTCTATGCATAAGGAATAAATTATGCAATGAAGTTGCAACTTCAGAGAACTTACAAAAGGGAAGCAACTTTATGTTTTGGGTGATGTGCATAATACATGTTGCTGAAGTCATAAAGTGTTGTTTGGAGGTTGCTAGGGTGTTCTGGGTAATTGCTAAGTGGTTACTGGTTTAAATCTCAACAGCCCATACCCAAATGTCTATGGTATTCTGGTCCCTCCACAAACTGAATTTTATGTGCCCATTTTTATAGTCCATCAGGTTAAAAAAAGGTACGTATAATTAGGAAAAAGTAATGCCACACATCTTCTCAATATGCGCCCCAATTTCAAGTGGCATTCATGTCTTTAGCACAAATGGTGATTAGTTATGCCCTGAAGTTTTAATGTGGTTGGACATCAGGTTAGACCCATATACAACAGCAGTAGTAAACTTACCTTAAGCCCAGCTCACACTGTGACACTGGTGACATGGTCACCGACAGGCGATTTATGGCTGTTGCGATCAGTTTTTTCCTCCCAATTAAATTCTGGCAGTGTCCGAAGATTTCAGACACTTTCCTACATTATGACATCTTCTTTAACGACCATCAAACCAAGAACCAACAGGAGCCCTGAACCTGATGACGCAACTAAGCGCGACAACTTCAAATCACCTCAGTGAAAATGTCGAAACAAGTCAGGTAGACAGTAACAAGAGGAAAGGCATGTAGTTAACAAAACTAACGCTATATATTGCTTTTGTTTGCTAGCTACCATTTTAGCGAAAAAACGCGGGTCACGGATTGATGACGTAAAACTCTGGACAAATCATCTTGCGTATACATCCGTTTTTGTTGTCTTGCCTGTTGTACAGTCTGACATTGACAACTGAGATCCTACAGTGTGACATAAGGATGATGTTTGTGTAGTGTGACAAGCAACAGTCGCAAATTTATTTACAATTTCCTCGCTCGCTGCGGCACTCATTTTCTGCTTATGAAGAGGAATCCAGCAGACCAGCTCGAGACAACGATATGGCGCAACCAAATTGATACTGTTACATGATTGGCTGTTAGCGTGTCACTCCCTACGTTGCTAGGTTACCAAAGAGCGAGTGCCTTTTGTTAATGCAACCAAACTTGTTCGCAACCTCTGTTTTCTTCCGACGAAGAATAAAAAATATCGAACGTTTTATCGAACACATTTTTTATTGATAACGAAAACGTGTCTATCACGATACATATCGTTATCGTTTTACCGCCCAGCGCTAGGTGTGAAGGATGATGTTTGTGTAGTGTGACAAGCAACAGTCGCAAAGACTTGTTAAAAATCGCACAGTGTGAGTCCGGCTTTAAGCTTGGCTCAGACTACAGTATTTTTAAAATCCTGACCGATTATGAAATCTGGTTGAAGTGCACACGAGGAGAGTCTTTTTTCTTCTCTTAAATCTTAAACATGCTCACACTGTAAGATTTGTAAACTGTAGCGCATCACACACTAAAAGATGATATTAAGATTATCTTGCCAGAGGGAGCGCCTCACGTGACCTCGCAGGGAAGCAGATGCAAACAAAACAGAGATTGATACATTTATTATTATTATTATTGTTAATGTTTACACTTGCTGGCTAGTGTAATATCTTCTTATATTCACCTCAGCTCTTGAATATAGAATCTCTCCCCCTAAATCTCTCCTCAGCTCTTGTCTTTGAGGAAACAGTCATAAAATGTTTTCACGTGCAGGTAAAGCTGGCAGTTTTGTTGTTTCCACTCTTCAACACTCCGTTTCTTCATCTCTGCTTTCTGAAGGACTTGTAAATCAGCTTGTTTCACGATAGCATTTCATAAGGTCTGTCATTCACTCCGTCTCTCATTGACTATTGTAAAAGTACTGACACAATCATATCGATTTAAAATCCTAAATATCAAACATGTTTGATATGATCAGAGGCCTGATTTTTCTCAGAACAGATCAGGATATAGAATATCAGACCTGATCAAGGTCCTGGACCAGTTTGTTTTCTTGGAAAACAAGAAAAACAAGAATCTTGGAAGAGGAAAATCAGGGTAAAATTGGCCCAAGAATCCTGTAATATGAGCTCGACTTAAGCATTATTGATTATGTAGATAGTGTTCAACTGCTAAAATTTAAGAAATGTAAATGTTTATAATTGCAACAAGTATTAATCTTTATTTAATCCTTAATCTGACTACAGTCATAGTCGAAGTAAGCACATATCGAATTCAGACGTGGAGAATTCCTATTTTAGTTGCATTATTGAAGAACATTATAGACATGTACGCATCTTAATTATCATTCTGTGGGAGTTTTCGCTGTATTATGCAACAGGACACATAGACAAACGGCAGTGGTGAACTGTTTGATGGCAAATAAGAATGAAATGTTGTCGCATAAAAGTACAGAGGAGAATTTGTATCTGCCGTCATTTATTTGCACGTATAATATGACAAATAATGAACAGCACTTGAAGCTTTCATAAAATGAAAAATAAAACACCCCAAACTGTACGTTCAAACAGGAAATTCTGGAGGCAACGTCGGACGTTGCATGAGCGTGGCATGAGGACGTAATGATGTGAACCAGTAATCTGTCTATGTTCTGTAACATGTAAAACAGAAACATAAAAGAAATATTTCAAAAGCAGCTCATGTAAACACCTTAATCAGAATATTGTCTTATTCAGAATAAGGTCAATAATTAGCTTACTGCTGTTCATGTTAATATAGTCATTGTCACTTAGTGATTCTGAAACATTGTTGCAGTCAGAGCTCAATTCAGCTTTTCTTTGGTTTTATGGGATTTTTTGGGGGGGAAACGGCCCTCACAGGGCTTGCACACATTCCTCACCCCTGCCTTTGAGCCAAAGGTCCAGATCCACACCACTCTCCTCTCCGTCATCACTTTTAAAGTCTGAATGTATGTGTGTCCCCAGAACGTTGTGTAAAATTTTTTTTTATTCTTCTACTTTGGTTTTCTCAGAAAGCATTTATTGTGAGTGGTAAAGCATGTCTTTTGTGGCTGAAGTCAAAATACTGGCCTGCTTTGTTTTTCCTATTTTTCAGTAACCTGCTCCTTATTCACACAGTCCAGTGTGTATACAGTTTAGTCCACTTCTTTTGTTCGCACTTATTATTTATGTCAAACTGACTGTCGCTCGCTGTAATTATATTTAAGAGTGTTCTCCACATGCAGCATTCAGCCTGACCTCTTTTTTCTAAAAGCTTATTTACAAAAGGGAATTGCAGGTCTCACCAGAGAGTCAGCGGAGCTCTGGGAGAGTGAAAACACCATAACACAAGATATTTCTCACACACAGCTCGGCAACAACTGGAGCAGGCCACTCTTTGATTCCTGTTTTACACCCACACTTGGCTCAATAGCTGACAGCCAAATGTTGAGGTCAGGAGGGCTTTGATTGAGAGAACATTCAAGTACAGAGTTTAGGCCAGGAAGGGCTGTAGGGAATGGCGTTCTTTGTGTCTATTGTATGACCTATCCGGTCTGGCATCTCTCCTTTTTGTTTTCTTTTTGTTATTTGGAACTATTCATTGAAAATTTCCTTTTTCCTTAGGGCATATTCTCTGGTCGACTCCAGCCAGGTGTCAACCTTCCTCATCTCCATCCTTCTCATCGTGTATGGCAGCTTCAGGTACGTTCCCCGCACACTGCTGCAGTTCTGTTTAGACGTGAACTTGTAGCTCTACAATAAGGATGGTGTCGGGCCATTGTAGTAGAGGTTCAGATCTGATGATATAGTATTTTGAGCTACTGGAAATGTTTTTATAAATGTTTAAGCGGTCAGAAAGGTAATATAAGCTGTATTATACTCAAATTTTTCAACCAAAAAATTTTTTGTTTTTGTAAGGAAAACAAAAAATATTGCTTGCACATATTAAACTACATAGCTAAAAAATAACTTGTGGTGGGGCAGCAGTGTTGCCAAGTCCGCAGTTTTCCTGCGGAATTGGGCTACTTTTAAACTGTTGTCACCAGATGTTTTGTTTTCCATGGGTTAAAGGTTTGACACATTACATTTAATCAAATTTTATTTGATTAAAATACTAGTATTATTGCACTTTTTCTGTATATTACTATACAGCGTTTGTCAAGATCAAATTGTGTGTAATGCATAAGTGACTGTAAAATGTGTATTTTAGCTATGGGAGGGGCGTATATTGAGTTTTTGGGCTATGGCCATTGGGATAGTTTTGTTACACAGATCTGGCAACCCTGTGGGCCAGTGAAAAGACTGGCATGGAAATTACAATTCTGAACTAGTGGCTAGATTTGGCCAACAGGAAAAATACCTACTGGACCTTCATGCAAAGACTAGAGAACATGGCATGTTTCATTTGATGTTGATAAAAACAAAGTTGTGAGGAAAAGAAATATAATCCAAAGTTTGTTGTGTTATAGTCAATCATTTGGTCGAGAACATGTTGAAAATGCATCTGTTGATTCATTCATTAGTGGGGTTGTTAAAAAGTCAGGACAGTGTGAAAAGATCCCTTACAGCCTTGTTTTTGTGTCTGTGAAGTATATGTCTGTATCAAACATGTCAACCCAAACATGTAAAACAACATTGTGATAAGCCACTGTCTGTTGTTGAATTCCTTAAGGGACAGAAAGTGTTGGGTTTTAGGGATGGAGAAAAATCGATACAGCATACTATTTTCCATTTGATATTTTGCATGGCAAAATATGCATCAATGCATGGACATCAAGTTACTGTATTTTATTAAATTATTTTTAAATGTGCTTTATTAAACCATAAATATTATAATATACATATTATATAATAAATATGCTTTTTAGAATGTTTTTTACAATAAGTAATCAAATGCATTTTGTAAATAGTAATATATCGCAATGCTTAGCATATTGAAAAATGTTTAATTGCAGTATAAATGCTTTGTGATAGCATCATATCGTGAGACCTCTGGTAATTCACACCCCTACTGGGTTTGTGACTTAATGTCTGTCCACACAGGTCATTAAACATGGACTGTGAGAACCAGGAGAAGGACAAGGACGGAAACCCCACCACCACTGGCTCCTTCAACAATGCCAACTCCAACAACAGTGAGTATTGGCCCAGTTACACCAAATATGACTTTTCAGCTGTGAGTTCTGAATTCCATTACAGACCCCCTGGCGTGAGTTTTTATTGCACAAGACAGCATGCTGATGCAGCGGCAGCAAAAAATAGCACTGATCACACTGTATATACACAAGAATGCGTTAGAAACAATCTGGGATGGTGTCGATAATCTATGCTAGTAGATCACAGTAAGTGCTACTAAGGGTGAAAACTGTAGTTTACTGGAATAAAAAGACATGTACAGGCCATCTGAGTAGCTGTATATGCAAGTAAAACCCGCTTGTACAGCGCATCTCTGTCAGCAGCTGGCAACATCACTGCTTGGTTTCAAATCCATATGTTATTGTACCCTGTGGGTGGCAGCTTTGCCCATTACACATATATAGTTACAGTATTTAGTGCACTGTGCTCAGCTGTATCATGTACATTTTGCAAATGTTTAATATGCATAATGTTCATTCTGGGCACAGTGTACATAACATAAGCTTCAGATACAGTCAGACATAATTTCAAACATAACCTGAATCATGGATGAAAAAAACAAAGAGAGAGTCCACTTTTGGCAACCTCACATCTGTGTGTGTGTGTGTGTGTGTGTGTGTATTTTACAGGTATTCAGACCATAGACTCCACACAGGCGCTGTTCCTGCCAATCGGAGCCTCTGTGTCTCTGCTTGTCATGTTTTTCTTCTTCGACTCCGTTCAAGTGGTGTTCACCATCTGCACTGCAGGTACACACCACCAACCTTTACCTGATCCTGACTCACACACTCCTGATTTCACACACCTGATTCACATGCCACACCGCATCATCAGATGTTGCAAAATGTTGCTTGAGCAACATTTTCGTAACTCTCTGTTAATCTTGTTTTCTGTCCTCTGCACATCTGTCTTTTTACCGCAGTTCTGGCGACCATTGCATTCGCGTTCCTCCTGTTGCCGATGTGCCAGTATCTGACCAGACCTTGCTCCCCACAGAACAAGTAAGGACAAGAATGTTTGCTTACTCATCCTCATCGAGGGGCTTTGCAGTTAGCTGCGGTTTTCTCTGTATACATGCACTAGATGGTTCATGTGTCAACAAACCCTGTGTTGTTGAATAGAAATGCTAGGTAACATTTGCTCAGGAAAGCAGTTGAGTTATTCTAAAAAAATAAATGTGTTTTGTTTGCATTATTAACATGTGCATAAATAATGAACTTTATACATTTTTAACTTGATTATATATTTTTTCAAGCATTTCGACCTGTACTTTGCCTTGTTGTAATATGTAAATATGCACATTTTATAATTAGTTATTGTTTTTTATTCTTTCAGATTTTTTAATCTAGTTTAGTTGATGTCTTTCGTGAATGTACAATATTTTAGAAATACTTGCCCTTTAACCATCATACATATCCTTTAAAGCAAAAAACTCAAATTCAAATAAGTGAAAATTCAAATCACAGTAAATATCTTTCATCTTTTTTTATCTTACATAATCAGTTTGTTAAATAGGGAAAATCTTAACCTGTCAGCCCTGTTACCAGCCACTTTTTTTTTATTGAAGTGTCATGATCTTTACAACAGAAGTCTTATTACAATGGCTGGTAATGACCACATAATCGGAGACCTCTACAATATAATCCTATTTAATACATTCTTTTTACATTGCAAATTATATGGACAAAAAATTGAGCAAAGACTGACAAATTTCTGAAGTTATTTGTATTTAGTTTGACCCCTGTGGTTAGGTACACAGTGTCAGTTTAAGTCCTCAGAGAAGTGTTTGTTTTAATAATCTATTATGTCTGTTTTATCTAAAGGAAAATAGAGCATCTATAGAGAGCATCCTGACAAATGATAAGGGGCCATGGTTTTCTTGTTTTGATTTCTTCATTTTACGTCATAACTTTTATTGTTTCCTTAGAAACCTAAAACTTCCTTCCAGATTTTCAACATGTACTTTTGGACCCCAGCGTACATTGAAATTAAACGGTCTAGAACCGGTTTCCCAGATGCTGGTGATTTCATTAGAAATTGGGTTATTGTAAGTTCAGTATAAGTAGAGTTTGGGTCTGCCTGTGATTAAATGCTTGATAAATATTCCTTATCTTACTATGTAATCTAGAACCTCTTGTGTTAGCTTTGGGTGAAACGGTCCTCTTGTGTATTAATGCTCAGCACTGTTAGAAACCAGCCGCTGGGGCGTGAAAGACAGCCTCACGCCCCAGCCGAGTGACATCAGATTGGTCATGTTTCCAGCATGTAAGCTTCTCCTTTGTTTCCAGGATCTCGTTCGGCTGCTGCGGCCGCTTCACGTTGGCAGAGTTGCTCTCCTTTTCTTTGTCCGTCATGCTGGTTCTCATCTGGGTGTTGACAGGACACTGGCTGCTCATGGACGGTGTGTCAGCATGCTCCTATTGTCCTGATTGTGCGGGTGTATGTGTTTGTGTGTGTGAACATAAATAAGTTCTTCTGTCTTTCCCCTGTGTTTTTTGACTGTAGGGAGTGGTGTAGTTTTATTGTGCTCTGTGTCATGTTGTGTTGCTGTCTCCGCAGCTCTCGCCATGGGGCTGTGTGTGGCCATGATTGCATTCGTGAGGCTGCCTAGTCTCAAGGTGTCATGCCTGCTGCTGTCAGGCCTGCTCATCTATGATGTGTTCTGGGTAAGCAGTTAAACAATCAAGTCATACGGGTTCCTGAGGTTGGGCAGCATGACCTGACTTTTATATCAAAGAATGAGTCATTTATATTACTGTAATGTTTTAGGTTTAGAGCATTCATTTGTTTTACCTTTTGTGTGTGCATAATTCATACTTCTGGTTAACAGGCGGTTCAGAGCCACATTTGAAACAATTCAAAAATCGTTTCAAATACACCCATGTGGACACAAAGATAATTCTGTATAAATGCTGCAAGTTGCAACATTGGTAACCATAAACAAATATACTATGGTGCCTGACAGCTTTTAATAAAAAGTTAATCCATGTCCTGACTTATTTGGGGTTTGTCCTAGTTTGTATTTTTACACAACTCTAATGTTTCTTTCCTTTCGCATGTACATAAAAGCAGTCCTGCCCTTTGATTACCATGCAAATGTATCTACTGCAATATAAACAGCATAGCGCCATCTCTACCACATTTGTGCTGTCACCCGTCATACTGCACAACCCTACTGGTGTCTCAAATCCATTAATTGCTGCTTATGAAAAATCTAATTATTATCGAAAGAATCTTATAAACAGTCTTTTTATTCACAGACAGTACGTTTAAAGCAACCTCGTGTTCAGTGTCTCACTCCAAGTGCTTTACAGGGTTCAACCAATGACTATTTGGTTGCCAGATCTTTGAAGACTAAGCCACACCCACTTTTTGTGGATGTAAAAAAAATTTGGTCCAACAGACAACATTTAGACTATCTCACTCTAGTGCTGACTGTCAAAACCTGTTTGTCAGCATCAAATCACTCCAGACACGCTTACTTGAGCTTGACATCATTCACTCTCAGCGTCTTAAAACAGCAGGGTAAGCTCATGTTTTCCTCCGACTCATCCCCTGTAGGTGTTCTTCTCGGCCTACATCTTCAACAGCAACGTGATGGTAAAGGTGGCCACGCAGCCGGCGGACAACCCCCTTGACGTTCTCTCCCGCAAACTGCACCTGGGTCCCGGAATGGGGCGGGATGTCCCACGCCTCTCTCTCCCTGGAAAGCTGGTGTTCCCAAGCTCCACCGGAAGTCATTTCTCCATGCTGGGCATCGGTGACATCGTCATGCCCGGCTTGCTGCTGTGTTTCGTACTGCGATACGACAACTATAAGAAACAGGCCACAGGGGAAGTACCCGGCCCTGCCAACATGTCTGGCCGCATGCAGCGGGTTTCCTACTTCCACTGCACTCTCATTGGTTACTTTGTTGGTACGTGTCATAGCCAGTGTTACCCTTTAATTTTTTTTTCACGATGAGCAAAAAATATTTCTGTTGTGTAGACCCTTAAATATTTCTATATGTTTTATGTATTTTGTTATAGGTCTATAATGATTATTCGAATATTAAAAATGCATAATAATATTTTTTTACTGAGAATCAAATTTTCAGGCTGTCATGACTTTAAATAAACTGCAAGAGAAACTTTTTTTTAGAGGAATCTCTAATCAATATTTGCAGAGAAAGCCGTCAAATAAAAGTCACTCAGAAACATTACATTGTCATTGTATGCCTCTGTGCACCGTTCTTGTTGGTCCATGTACACATGCAGACAGACATTATTTGGCTGTTAGAGCTTTCCTTCCCAACTGAAATTCAGCAGACATTCAGACGGTCTCCAGTTAAAATGCTGCCTGTCCATTCAGCTCTGATTAAAGAAATCGAAGTGGGTAATTTGCATACCCACTTTTGCGTGACTATTGGTTTTGATTGAGCTTGTTCTCACAGTTAAGCACAGGACAGTTTTTGTTTTCTTTAGCAGCGTCAGTATAGCAGCTCTCACATGATTTAGCATCTCTCTCTTCCTGTCTCAGGTCTGCTGACTGCCACCGTGGCCTCTCGTATTCATCGCGCGGCTCAGCCTGCCCTCCTGTACCTGGTGCCCTTCACTCTGCTGCCTCTGCTCACTATGGCCTACCTGAAGGTACGTCTGTTTTAAGGTGTCAGACTGGATTCCCATTGCAAAGAGCATCAATGTGGTGTCACTTACATTACCAAGAATCTGGATTTGCTCATGTGTTCAGAAACAATGCAGAAGTCGGCGTTGGGTCATCATGCAGATAGATGAGCAGGGCGTGTGCCATATCTGTAACACTGCTGCATTATTTAGCAGCCAGTTGCGCTTACACCGTGTGCCGTGTGCGTGTTTGTGTGTATTCCTGCTATTAAAGCATCATTTACGCTGGGTTCTTTTCACTGTGGCAGATGTTTTGTCATGCATGTCTTGTAACCTGATAAGAGAAACTGTCTGTAGTTCAGTCACCATGGCAACAACCTATCTGTTCAAACATTAAAATGGAATGATGAATCGCAAACATCTGAACACGTTTCAAGTTATTTACGTACAATAGAGACCTCAAGTAGTGACTTTGATGGCGAGAAGGGCTGTTACAGAAGGCACATGTAACTGGACTATCCTAATGAAACACAATACTGGTCCACAAAGACTTTTTTTTGTTGTGTATGATGTCATCGGATCGCACAAACACTCATTCGGTGATGGCTAGAAGCTAAATGAAAATGTATCGTATTTTATTCCTGGTTACATTTTCCAAGTGCATTCAGTGTCATGGTATGCTGCGGTACTTGTTGAACTCATGGCGTGTTAGAGCAGCCAGATAAAATCTGGCCTGTTGGGTAATACAGAAGCATCCAAGCATTGAAAAAAATTCAATCAAACCTTGAAAAAAGATTTGAAATCTTGAACTTGAAATCAAGTTCAATCCAAAAAGTTTTACAATTGCTTTTGGAACAGCTGTTCGGGAGCTGAAAGCACAATGATGTATTTACCTGTATTATGATTGGTGTAGCCCAGATTTTTTGTAATTGCGCAGAGTGTGTATTATATAAAGATTAAATCATTTGTTGACAAAGGGCTTGGTGGCATGAAAGGTGTGTGTGTGCGCACGTTTGAATGTGGTTTACGATGAAACAAATGTGTATAATGACAAGTGTATAACAATGTAATCATGGTTTATGGGGACACTTCCTGTGTCCTTATAAACCGAATCAGTTAAAAAACATACTAAATGGTGATTTTTCTGTGAAGGTTAGGTTTAAGAGTAGGGTTGGGGTTAGGGGATAAAAATATACAGTTTGTACAGTATAAAAACCATTACGTCTATGGAGAGTCCTTAAAAACCACATATACCAACGTGTGTGTGTGTGTGTGTGTGTGTGTGTGCGCGCACGCATGCATGCATGCATGCTTGCCCGTGTCTTTGTCTTGCTAGGCGTGACCTTCATGCCTGGAAAAAAGGTCTTAACATAGATCATGTAAGGAGAGCTGCACAGGTTTGTGCTGCTTTCGTCAGCGTTTCTGCACACTTGTAGAATGTTAATCAAACAGTTGTGAAAAGTGAGACAATAGTGCCTTGATGCATTTACCCACCATAGAAATGCATTTTAATTTAAATGCTAAAAATGTATTCATACATAGACTTGCTGGGAAACGATAGCATGTACATTTTTAACAAAACCTGTTATTTTGATGCCACATTTAAAACAGCAGAATTATAAACATGTTGTATTGCATAGCAAAAATCAAATGTATACAAGTAGTGATATGATATACTGAAATTGCATGGCATAAAAACATGCATGGTCAACAAGCATAAAATACAGCAGAAACGCAGCACTGGCCCAATGAGTGACAGTTCTGTCGCTTGGCCCTGAACTCTCACAATAGCTCCAGGCTCTCACCACATCCTTATTTTTGAGCCCTGAAAATGCCAAGGATGCTGAGAAACAACCTGGAGTGACACATGAAAGTGGACCGAGCAAAATGTCACACTGATCTCTAGCTTCCTGTAATGCAGCTGCCATTTACTCTAATAGTCTGTGCGTGACTCTGCTTCTATCAAAATATATTGACATTATTATAGGTGTGGCTTCTTTGCAGTTTAATACAGGGATAATGAAGCAATTAAATGTGCTGAAAATGAAGGACACTGGGACATTCATTAAATGAGCTGTTTTTATGGTGATGTGTTGTTATCGCATGCCTCAGTCTGTTCAAATAGAGGCAACACTTTTTTTTTCAAACTGCAAACAAGGTAGCAGTAGACAGCAACTGTAATTAAAACAAAAGTATTCAGAAATTTATTTTATATAAAACTTCACAATGAGGACAAAACATGAAACAAAATATTATAATTAATGAAAAAAGATAGGATATAGGTTTTCTGGTAGAAATTTATACTGAAGACTTGAACAACACAATTTATTTATACTAATATGTATTATAGTATATATTAAATGCTTATACTATTTATTACTTGTTTTGTGTTTTATGCATTTCAATCAATGTTGTTTAAATTGTTTTAAGATTTTTTTTTAAATAATTCTGGGAGAAAAACTCTGACCAATAAATTTTAGATGATGTTGTCACATCACTGCATTATGGTGTATCATCTTGACTCTTTCCGTGTCTGATCTCTGTGTGTTTGATGTTCCACAGGGGGACCTGCGGCGCATGTGGTCCGAGCCCTTTCACGCCAAGTCCAGCAGCTCTCGTTTCTTGGAGGTATGATGCTGCTCTGACCAGCACAGATTCCCACCCATCCACCACCCACCGGAGAGAAAGAGAGAGAGGTCTGAGGAGAGGAACTAAACTCGTCTTCTCATCATCCCTCGTTCCCGTTGTCATCCTCCAGCCAGTGGATGAACAGCCGTACGCGGACTTCACTGTCAGATGGATTCATGCGTTCGTCACCTCTCCATATTCTTCATTCCTTTGCTTTCCTCCATCCTGTATCTGATCCGCTATCGTGTTTTCAAATCCTTCATGGTTTTCCACTACCTCATTCTTTCCTTTTATCCTGGTTCCATTCCATCTCTTTCTGAAACTTTTTTTCCCCCCATCCTCCCCTGTGTCCACTAAACAGCACTGTACCGCATTGGTTGTTCTGTGGACGTGACCGGAGCCACTTTAAGCTCAAAGTATGTTTTCATTTCTGCCGTTCAGCACCGTTACGGATTTACAAACTGAGATTTGTTTATTTACTGCTCTGTGTGAACAGCGGACGAGGAACGTGGATTCCGCCGTGGCATGCGATGACGATGACCCAGTAAGGGACCAGCACACAGTAGAGGACAGCGATGTTTCACATATGCCTCTGTTCTTCATTCTCTCTTTCTCTTTCTGATAAAACCCCACCCGCATCGACCTCTGCCCATTCCCCTAACAACCCTCCCTTCCTATCCCACCCTTTGCAGAAACATGTATTTTATTTAGAAAGATTTTATTCTTGGCATATAAAGAAATGATGCATTATAAATTGTCAGGGCATACAGCTCTATGTATATATGTGTACACATGTATTAGGGGTTATCATGTTGAGGTGTGTGTGTGTGTGGGTGCGCAAATAATGGCAGAAATGTGTGATTAAAGAGGAACTACATACATTTTTCTGGCTTTTAGATCTCAATGGAGATGCAGCCGTATTAAATGAAAGGCAATGGCACTGATGGGAAATGTTTTTGTTTTTTTTCCTGTATAAATGGGTTTTTTGTGCAGGCTAATGACTCTGCTAAGGTCACTTTTTGCCTAATGGACACATCATCTTTTATAAGACACATTGGCCCTGTTTATGAAAGACAAGGCAGAACAAATTTCTCTGCGAATCGTTCATAAATTCATTCCAATGTAAATTACCCTATTGAATTAAATGCGACAATTTTCGTAAGAATGGCTTGCGTACAACACACAGAAACCCATTCTGCTCCTGTTCCTGAATAAGGCCCATTGAGAGGGCTGGATGCTTGGTTCAAAAGGGCTGGTGTGTACACGGCTTGACCATGGGAGTAAAGGGTGGGTGTGATTGGGATGGATTGTATGTATGAATGTGTGGTGAATATCTCAACGGAGATGAGATGGATTATTGAAGACAAGCTGTATCATGCCCCAGGTTGAAATCTTTGATTGTACTAAAATCATTAGACCCTAATTTAAATTGTTCACTAGTATTTCATTATTTCAAGCATTAATAATTTTGTTTGTAGCCATTCCTTTGAGATAATTGGATCTATAACGGTTATACTGGAACTGGGATGTGTGTACTGTGAGGATGAGTGCGTGTGTGTGTGTGTAATGTTGTAGAAAATAATGCATTTTGCTGGCTCAGTCTGTTGAAGTTTGCTTTTTTTACCTGTTGTTACCTGTTTTTTAATCTGTTAGTTGTCTGGCCTTGCATGTCAATTGTACAGCGTGTCGTTTTTCAAAGCTGCGTTTCCAGGGCAACCACGGTAGTGCGACATTCTGAAACTCTGATACATAGACACAGGGTCGTGGACGAAGAGTCGCACAAGAAATTTAATAAAACAAGGAGAGAGGCCCAGGGGTAATGAGTCTTGGACCTCTCTGACCCCACAGCCAGGCTTCTGGATGTGCACACAGACATTTTACTGCATTGCCCGAATATTCAGTATAAACATTTGCCTGGCAGTGGGACACAGTTAACCTGAGCTTCATGGACATCATGTTATCCACAATCCCTCTCCCACCCTTACAGCCTACTTTACTAAAAAAGAACAATATAAGTGACGATCATGGTGATAACATTAAAATTAAACACAGATGTTCTTTTTTTTATAAAAGATTATTTTTGTTTTGTTTTATCCTATCATTTGTATTCCCACTTTAATGCTGTGGAGTTTCATTTTGTACTTTCCATTTTCCTCCCTGCCTGCAGAGGGCGCTAAGCTCTGTTGGGCTATCAACATTAACAGCCAAAAGGATTCTGTATAAAAAAGCGTTTGAATAAATAAATAAATTAAAAAGTGTAGTGAAATGTGGATCCAAATGAGCTGTACTGAAAACATTTCAGCTCTCCTAACCTTCCCTTTCTTCTCTTTAGTCAGGATTCTGCTGTAAATAAACATGACTCTAACTGTATTTCTAAAGTGCTTGTTTTATTCCTAACTGCATGGACATCTAATTTACATTTCTTTTTGTGATGTTTATAAAAAAAAAGATTATCGATACATTGGAATGAGGGTGTTGAAAACGGGCGATGTGTGCTGTTTTTAAAGTAGTAGAACTCATTTTTATCGGTTTCTGTAGCTCAGTGGAGCATTGTTTAACAGTATGAAGGTCATGGGTTTGATTCTTGGAAAAATACTGATAAAATGTATAGTTAGAATTCATTCTGTTGGACTTTTCTCTAGTCCTGCATGTTCAAAAATCGGACAGAGGCGGAATTGAAAGTTCAATCTTTTAATGAAGCAAATGGATAAAGCATACAGAGCTCTGGCTGCAGAACTAAACCCTATACACAATGAGTCTTATGCATGGGTGCACCACACTGCTCCCTAAAATCTCGCAGCCTCAAAATTTATCGACGTTCTCTCTTCTTCCCTTTCCCAGATAAATCCTCCAATCAGCAGTGACCTCTCATCTGTAACTCAGCAGAT
>JAZGTJ010000075.1:17456-116621 GCA_036877575.1 Botia almorhae
ACTCCAACAGGTTTCTGACCCCAGTCAGCAGTTCAATCTAAAAGCAGAAGAGAAACACAAAGAAAACACCTCCTCCTCCCTCTGCTTCAGGTTGTCCTTGTACCTCTCCAGTTACTGACAGAGACTCAATTGTCCTCCCTTTTACACAGCTGCATCTTGAGATAGGAACTTGTGGTCAAGCTAGTCTCACTCCCACGCAGTCAGAGCCTCTGTAAAACACTTCTTTATTGAAACAAACACAGAGCATACAAAACACACAGCATGTTCTTTAATTCTTAAAAACAAACACATTTGAAACTTAATAATCTACTAATGAATGATTAAAGCAGTGATTAAATGTTTATAAGCATAATAAAACTGTAATACGACGATAAAAGGATAAAGACGGAATTCTTTAATTCTGATTGAGAATTTAGCGCTTTGGCTAAAAGCATCGGACAAATACATAAATAAATATAGTGTAGCTGTAAAACCAATCAGACTTGATTTTCACCTTGAGGATAAAACAGGCAAAAAACAATTACATTGGAGGGGCCCTGAGCAATATCTAAAGTCCAGAATATATAGATATCAAGACATGGGCTCTGGAGTTACGCCAATAAGCAACCATCCTACCACCTCTTTTAACCCTCTTACACTTGGCAACACCCCAGGATCGTGGTGGCAAGTAAGAACTCTTAATTTAAACAAAGAATATGACCGTTTTGTAGTTGGTATACAGACATTTTATTTTTAATGGTGCTTGTTTATTTGTGTAGGGATTAGATTGTTTTCCAGACAGTACTGGCCTATTCTATACAGTAGTAAGCTCAAAATGTATTATATTAAGCAACTGGAAGGGAAACTGGTATAATAAACGGTATAATAAATAATCCCCAGAATGAGATAATGTGGGGACGTTTGTAAGCAATTAACTGAGCGTACCATTGATCTGAAGAATGTGAAGTATTTTGACGGTTCCATACAAGAAAGCATGCCAAGTCGTCGTAGCCTTTTAAATACATCCATTTGCCTGAAATGACAGCAACGCGGAAAGTTTGTTGTTTGTAGCTCATTCTACACATGGTATTTATTTTGTTTTTCTTTGAATACTAACACAGATTCTCAAAGGCTTTGCTTCCCAAAATGACATTGGTGTACATTGTATATGAACATGGCGATCACTTAGTATAAAGTAATGGCATTGTGTAAGGCATCTAATGATATTACTGTACCTTCGCAGGGTTTTTCTCTAGGTTGATAGTTAAACAAATAGTTAAATTAAAAATAAATAGTTAAAAAAGTTAAAGTTACTCTGCGTTTGATGTTTAATACTCATTTTAAGTCATTTAATACTAGCCACAAGGTGGCGTCATAACGCCGCAAGGTCCTCGTCTATAACAACATCCCGTCACTGCAGCCGCCGCCATCTGATTTAATATGATAAAATTCCGTATTTTTGTAATTTATACTGTTATTCCTACTCGGATATAAATAATAAGTAAAATAAATCGTACAGAGTTGCTACAATCAAATGTAAGTAAAGTAAAATGCAGTCTTACACGTAGATTTGACTGTTTATTATTTTGTAACTCAATTCACCTGTAATTTCAGAAATATTCAGTTATGAATGTTCATATATTCTAAAAGATTATTTACAATATTTTTGGCATAAGTAATTTTTCGTGATTAATTTAGGGTCGCAAGCGCAATAGGACGTCACTTCCTCCGCACGTACACTCAGGAAAAATGGCCGCTGATTGAATTGGTGTGTGCTGAGTCAGCCACTCCTAATACAACAAGAGCACAGAGAGTACTAAACAATACTGGCCCTATATTACACACACATGAGCTACTTCTCACTGCAGGATGAGTGTTAGTATTAAAAAGCATGAAAAGATGAGTAATTGTTACTTAATTATAACTTGTTATTATAAAAATGTTAAAAAGATCATTCTTTAAAAAAAAACATAATTCAGCCTATATATGGCATATATATAAGAAAACACACACATATATATACATATATAACATAGGCTATGGTTAATTGATAGATCTAAAAGTTAGATTTAAAGGCAAGATATTTCTGAAGCTCATAATACATATTCTCATAAACATATTACATATGCTTATAAATATTCTTCAATAATTTATTTATTTTTCATTATTATTAAACTTATTAACACTTTTTCCCATTACAAGTGTGACAGTGTTTATGTTCCTAATAATAGGTTACAGAATTCACACAGACTGCATAAGTATTTTTAATTTCTGCATCACTAGCGAATAACAAAAATCATGTTTTCAAACAGGTTTCCTAAATTCTCCCTTCATTTGGCTTGTCAAACAGTTTGTGTGGCCCCAGTGGCTGAGTCAATATTGCTCTTTTGGCTGGTCAGGATTCTCCAAACAACCAGAGCAATGTTTGGATAGCTCGAGAGACCCACAGTTTTTACACTTTTCAGGGAAATTAACGGATGGCTTGCCTGTATTTGTCTCTGCAAATTAAGCTGAGCTACGAGAAAATACTTTGGAACTGAAAAATGACACATCAACTTTAAAGCAGAGAATCTTTTAATCTGTTCACCAATGAAGTTGTGGGTTGAGTTGGGAGTGAGAAAGGTTATTTTGGTGTCATTAGGGTCAAGTAAATGCTAGAGAGACATTGGAACTGTGGAATTTCTAGGGTCCACCCCTGATCCCTTATTGGCCAAAGCACCCAAAGGCTCTTTACAGCTAAGTCTGGATGGCTCTAGGTCAGGATTCCACTAGAACTGTGTGGATTGTTACATCTTATCTGTGGGAAAAAGGGGGAATGAGTTACAATATAAAGTTAACTGAAAAAAGTGTGTTGCTTGTGTTATTGTGGCACACATATTCAGCATTTAGACAGGCAACTGTAGGAAGCTGGTAATGAAAGGAAAGATAATGTCACTATGAGTGTTATAATAAACAGCATGAGGAGATGAACTTTGTCATAACATATGAACAATATTATGAAAGTCATAATTTGATGTCAGTTAAAAGATTTAATACATGTTAAGATGTGTTGACAGTATTTGAGGCATAAAGTTGTTTTCGACAAAAGAAATGGACTTCCTCTGTCTTTTAAAAAATCTGGTTACAGTAACGTACAATGGAAGTTAACAGGGCAACGCAATAAATGTTAAAATATATGTTTTGAATGATTTGAATTGTACAATTACTATTACAATTACTTTAGTCTACTAACCTTATCTGTGCAGAGACATGTACAAATTATATGTTTATGGATGCAAGAACATGATAAAAGAGAAAACCCAGATACAGTGACACATAACTGGACATACATTCCCTTTAAACATTAAACTCACTACAAAAAAAATGAAGATTTGTACAACTTAATGTCTCAATAAAAACATTTTAATTAAAAAAATTAATGGGAGTGCTTTAAAAAAAAATAGAAGCTTTAATTTTTTTGCTTTTTAACTGTTGAATGTCTTGTCCCACACTGTAAGTGCCTATAACCAAAACCTTTGCTTGAAAAATATATTTAAATTTTTTTGTTAACATTAAGCTACAAATGCTGTCTACAGAGATTAATCTGGAAAATAATAATACACTCTCAAATTTTGATTCAGTTCAGGAATGATTTTTAATGTAATTACAGCAGTTATTAATAAAAACACATTAAGTTGAATAAAGAAAAATGTTTGTTTGCTCTTTCAATAGTACAGAAGTGTTAATATATGTTAATACATATAAATGGTGTTAAAATGGCGTGACATATAAATGGCGTGTTTTACAAAATGGAGTATTTGGGTGTAGGGTCACTGTAAAGGGCTGATATAGGCAGGCAGTAGGTGGATGCTTTGATTATAGGTTATCTTTAAAGTAATGCCTCACGCTCCTCCCTCAACCCCCAAGGCGTGTTTGAGTAAGGCTCCCTTGCCCGTGTATGGGGTGGGCTCCCTCTAGCCCATTGCCCTTTGACCCCCATGTACATTCCACATGTATTCTGTGAAATGAAGTGAGGAATTCCTCTGAAGTTTGGTTAATGGATTGGAGTTTCTCCTCAACAGCTACTGAGGAACACATGGGTTGGAATGTACCTTGGACCTTCAGTTTTCTGAGTAAGCCTTCTGTGTTTTTAAGTAACATGTACATATAACAGAATACATATGGCTAGGTGATACATAACATGTCCATTAATGTGTAGGTTAAACACTAATATGAATGTATAAGGGAAAGAGTATGTTTTCACTTGACTTGTCACCTAGTTTTTTTATCAACACTAGCTAATTTCAAATGATTCAATTGTGTGACAGATACATTTAGTAAATTAAATATCCCATGTAGTGTTGCAATTAATATGAGGTAATTTAAAACTATATGCATTAATTTAAAAAGAATTAGCAAAATGTCATTTAAAATTGTTTTAGATTCTTTAGCCTTAGTGTCACACTGCAGGATATTCTACCCGAAAGTATTTCATGTCAACTTGAACCACATATATTTTCCTACAATTGTGATACATTTGTTTTTATTGATAACGGTGTTATTTGAACAGGTTTACCTGACAAAATTGCTATTCCTTATAGCCACATAACTTTATCCAGGATAAAACTATCAAAAGATTATGATTATAGTTTATGAGACCATACATTTTATATCTGTTTTTTAAAGTTAAATGTTACACCATCCTGTAAAACACAGCTTTAGGAACAAGGGGTGGGGTGTGAAGGAACAAAAGCAAAACGAACATAAATTTTCCTATTGGGAATGTTCACACCCCAGGGATTCAAACAGAGAAAATGGCTGGAATTCACCTACAGGAAATGCAGAACTTAATATAGTGATGTTTTCTTTCACGATCAAGATGCAAAACTCCTCACCCTGTTTTGGACTGCCACCCACACAGCTGGAATGCTGGGCATGCGCTTAGTAGATCCGATTTAGGGTGGAAAGGGTAGAGATCTCCTCTTTAGAGATTTCCTCTTAAGACAAAACAAGGGGAGATGAAGGTTTAGCCCTGGAGGTAGGGGTCTCCGCTTAAAAAAGACAGATGAATCTCAAAGAGCTATGTGTCCCATCCATGTCACCACCCACTGTGATGGTGACGGAAAATCTAATCCATTAACCTTCTGTTTTGCTCTGGGAAATTATCAATGACTCTCTGGCACATTGTTTTTCCCTGTTGGGTCGTGGGTGACGGACAAACCAAAGAGAGGGAGAGAGGCAGAAGATGAAGCAGAAGAGGAAGGTTAAAGGGCAGAGGAAGAAGGGAGGAATATTTTTGGAGGAAGGGAATGAGGAAAAAGAGAACAATAATAAACCTTTACCTCCCAAATCCCAAAGGTTTCCTATTCTCTGTTTGCTACACAGTTCAGGTGTGACTGATAGAGTCAGAACCAGGAAGCAACTGAGTTTAAAATGACAACACATGAAATGTTAAAAATAAATGTATTGTTTTAACAAACAAAATGTTTGTTAAACAAACAAAACTGTATAAACTTTGGAAAGGATTAAGTTTTGGTTAACCATTAAAATGTATTCTTTCTAAAACAAAAATTGCTTTTTAATGTGTGAATGAATGCAGCATTTAGACTTTTAAAACATTTTTAATACGAATTTAATACTAAATATTTTTCTTTTATTGTGATCTATCAGGAATTAAAAATTACATTTTAGGAAAATTATCAGAACTTTAAAGAACCCCAAACATGGTCAGCATTGAAAGTCTATGTTCTCACCAGTTTCTGGAAATCATTTATTTCTGTTATTTTGTTTATTTATTGGATCAAAATCATGTACAGAGATATGATGACACTATCAAGATTACAGTTCTATGCAAGTGAGAATTATCTTCACCAGAAGAAATCTTTTTTAAACTGTTTTTTAATCACCAGTATAGTGTTTATCGTGTTTGTTTTTTCAGGTTAGTCAATTACATATCTGTTTAAATCACTCTCTGCAACAAATGTTCTGATAATTACTCCAATTATTTTCCAAATAATTGTTATGAGGGAAATAGCACATGTAAATTTAAAAGTGCATAATAATAAAATTATAAAACGTTTACAATTATGGTGTTGTATATATCACACTGTAAAATTACAAGACATTTAAATATGCTAACAGATTGATTTGTTCTGTATTTGAATATTTTAAACTTAGATTTTAAAATCATTCCTTTGCAATTTTGTCAACCTAATTTAAAAAAATTACATATGTTTATTAGGAAAAATGTAACGCTTTAGTACCAGTTTAACTGACTACCAAAAATAACTAATTTATACACACATTTATTTTTCCTGTATTGTGATCATTTTAACTGGATGAGTGTGAACATTTTACTTTTTAATACAAATGCAACACTTTGAAAATAAACATGGTTTTTTAAATAGTCAGCAGTAATTATTTATTTTAGTTTTTTGTGCTTTTCAGAAGAACAGTCTGTTTTTCATTTTTATGTAGCTGACAGTTTCAGTGCTATTGGAATCATTACATGTGTTTTTCTCAATAGCATTAAATTAAACCTTTTTATTTTCAGCTTGAAATAATATGCCTTAATTTGTTTATTTGATTAAAAAATTTAACAAATCTGTAAATAAAATCTATAAGCAATGTACTTTACAGAATTTGTTATGTGCATGTTATTGAATTGGACATCAACCCTTGGACTGACATACATGATAATCTATAACCTTTAAAGAGAATCCCCCTGCAGAAGAGGCCTTCATTAAAATTCATGTTCTATGACAACAATTCATGAGCAGTTTATAATTTAAAATTCTGTTTGATTTATAAATAAATAAAAATGTTATAAAGACATAACATTTTTACACTAATAATTTGGTAATAAATTAGTAAATTATAACTAATAAATCTTGTAAAAGACAGGGAATATTTTAAACTGGAGACTACAGGCAATAGATATCTAAGAGAAAGAAGCTGGAGACTACAGGCAATAGATATCTAAGAGAAAGAATATCTCTTCTTTTTCTTCACAGGCTGTTGAATGCATTGCTGTCCTTCACATCAAACACTTTTAACAGAGTAACTGCACAATCAGATCCCTTAAAACTGGGGGACAGTGAAAGGGGGGGAAACTGGCCCTTTCCCACCAAACAATACCATTATTTCAGCTCCCTTGACCAAGAATGCCACATTTCACAGCCCACTACCCTCCTCCAGATGTCAATCAAAGCTCACTGAGGACTCAGGCACCTCCCAGGACTGGCCCTTCTGGTTCAGCCCACCCCTGTGGCCCAACCCACCACAAGCTGACTGCACAAATGTGCAACATATCCATGTCTTACCTGTATACGTCTGTTAAAGGTTGCCTCATTATAAAATATACGCCTATAAACTACTCAAAAGGTACAAAGATTGCTTCAAAGATTTCAAAGTTTACATTTTATAAATAAAAGTGTGTCAAGAAGATTCAGAAATGATAAAAGAATAAATTACAGAACAAAAATGTCTATACAATTGAAGTTTCTATATATTGGTCCATATGAATTATAGCTAATAAAAAGAGAGCATGGGAAAAGACATGTCAAAAATAATGCGATTAGGATTCTGAAGATAAATGTCAACTTTTAATAGCAGTAGCCTAATTCTGGACGAAAATAGATGATGGTAATGAGAAATTTGTGAATGGGGAAGAGTGCGTCGCGTATTTGTTGTTCAATTAAAGTATGCAGTGGCGGTATCAGATTTGCGTCCAATCACAGAACGAGTCGGAGCTGCAGGTTTAACCAATGGCTCAGCATACAGCAGAGACTAGCGCAGGAACCGACAAATCAGCGCGGCGCATGCAAATGAAGCATTTGCTCCGGCTGGATCTGAATGTCAACTAGTCAAAGATGGAGTCTCACGCTGGAAGGCCGTGAGGCCGCGCGTCTTTACATTCGCTCATTTATTTTGCTTCGGCAGCGCATTAAGATTTTAACAGCGCTTTTGGAAACGGAGAGGTTTAATGCACACATCATTTGAAAAACAGGACTGATAAAGAAGACGTCCGGGTTTTGCACCTTTTGCTCAACTTTTCCTTTTCTCGCACTCTCTCTCCCTCTTCTTTTTCCTCTTCATTTTTTTTCTCTGACGGAGTGTCCCTCCCTTGGTTAGATACCATTCATGAAATTTGGGGGTTCACTATGCTCTCCAAGCATTTTGGATGATCGGGCGGAAATGGCGGGAGCTGTAGGGCGTAAAGGAGAGTTTGGGGTGGATGGGACCAACACAGGCTGATATGCAGAATTAACTGATCGCCTCATTTTCACGCGCGTCAGGGACTGTATGCCATCAAACGCTGGGTACGAGCATTCTTTTCTACAGTATGTGCGTGATGTCTGCTGTAGAAGAACACAGGGAAGGGTAAACGAATTGCCTTTAATAGTTGATGTATAGTTGTATGCATGCGCTAATGGTGTGATCACAGTAATTACCTTTAAAAACTGTGTGAATGTAAGGGTTATGTAAACACCATATCGTATCGAATCAACTGTAAATATCGTGCCTAGGTTTAGTTTAGCCAGTTTTGCATTTAACCGGAGGCAAAACAAAAATCTAAAGCTTCCCTTATAAACCAAACTGAATTTCCATTATAATGGGAATCAGTTTGCATCTTTTTCTAATATTAATTCTTTTCCATTTAATGATGGTACAGTAGAACTTCGATACGTTCTGTACGATCATCCACAGGTCTTTAAAGCGCAGTTTTCATATCAGACAACCTGTTAAAAGACGCCTCATAATTTTTCTTTATAAACGATTTCTTGTCTTAAAAAGTTTAATGAAATCGCTTGAGTTCTGTGTATTTAATTTGTGGGAAACATTTCGCACAAATTTAATTTATAAAATTAGTACCTCCTTCTTTTAAAAACTCATTTGAAAACGTTTGTTTCGATTTCATTAAATTTTGTACGAGTACCAGTGTCTATAAATCTAACCTGGGGCATCAGTGACACTGCTCTAATGCCAAAAGTTCTCATGACATCAGCCCATGTTTCTGTAAATTTCAGGTTCAATCAGTAATAACTTTTTTTCTTCAATAATTGTATCGAATTATTAAAAATAGTACAAAATGTTTTAAACCAAAATGTTTAAAACTTTTAAAAATGTATTTCATTTTTAAGCAGCGTCTCTCAAATAGGGAAATCATAAAGAAAACGAGTAAAAGATGTTAAAATGTTATAATATCTTGGGTTATTCAATTATTTCCTACAGTTTACTTAATTTAAGCTTGTTTTGCTAACTTTGCTGTCATTTAGTGTTAGTATTTACAGATGTATGAGCAATTTTGTGAAGAAATATTTTGTTATGTACTATGTTGGAGTTATTTTGAACACACAAAACTTCAACCTTCCAAATGCTTAAAGTTTAGCTCTTTTCTTGGGCGTTAACATCAAGTATACATTTGCAAAATTGCTACATGCAATTCAAACGTGACATGGGGAAGGAGGATTGTATGAAGAACTTACTGATATTGACCATGTTTTGTCCATTGCCCTTTTTCTGTTGTACTACTGGCCAATCAGAAGAGCAGTGCAATATTAAAAGGGCATTGGCTTATAGAACAGAGATCTCCACCTACTCTCTATTGCCTTAACCTCTCACCGTTCCTGTGGTTTAATGTGTAGTTACAGTGCACAGGTCTGTCTCATTATTGCACTCTGTAAATGTTTGCCCAACTTGCTTTAAATCTGTGTCAGAAATAATTATTTTAGCCTTTTACATATTTGCAAAATATCTGTAATGTGTGTAAATGATTATTTTACATTGCACACCCCTACTAACAAAGAGAAATTCTTTTTACTTTTTAGTTGCTGTGGCTGCAGTTGGTGTAGGTAATTTATGCATGTACATATACTTCTTCACAGATCATGTGTAAACTAATAGAACTTTAAAGAACTTAAAATGTGGAAAAGTGTGTAAATAGCCATTGGCTAAAGAAGATGGCTGACCCTATGTCCATGTGCTGATGTGCTGAGGTCAGCTGCTCTGACGATGTTGCACTACTGTACCATCCATTCTAGCAGTGCAATAGTATTGTCATAGCATTTAGCCTCTGCCTGTGTTCAACTGTCACAGGAATGCTGGGAAACAAATTACACACTCTTATTTTATCCTTCAACTGTGATTTGTCACATCATTGCTTGATAAATAAATTCAGTTATTTTTGGTTAAATCTGAGTGGAGGCATCATTTGTTTCGGGGCCCAGGGACTAAATAGTACAAACATCGCAATTAGGGTTAGCTTTGTTATTTCATGTAATAGGTTTGGGTTGTAGGTATAGTCAATGGCAGAAGGGCCTGAATAAAGGTGCATGGTTTGGACCCTCCCTTGTCGCAGGTTAGTGGGGGGGAGGGGAATGTTTTCAGTGGAATGCAGGGAAGCAGGTCCAGTTGTGAGTATAGGGGGTGGGGGATGGGTCAGGAGAGGGGCCCAGAACTGCTAAACATGTCTCTCAGCATTGCTTAGACAGTCCTTAACATAACTGAGTGAATCAGCCATATAGGCTCTGAATCATGCATACCATACCTATATGCTACCTATACCTATGAGGCATGTTACACTTATGGAATCTCTATAAAAGGTGTGTGTACTTGACTTGTATCTATGAAAAGTTGCTGTTGTTGGCTTTGTGAGGTTGAAGTGTAAGAATATTTAAACTACCCTGTTTATCATCATTCATACAACAATCCTGTTCATAGTAAAAAAACCTGTAGTTTACAAAACTGATCAAAACTGATTTGATTTATAACACATTTAAATTACTGTTTTGTATTGTAGTGTTATAAGCTTTATCATTTAAACAAGCTATAAAAATTGCACAAATGCACCGAGACCCTAATGCTCCAAACCTTTACACCTGAGTAAAATATATTCCACAAAGTTGGCTTTACACCAAAGCAGACTAGCACAATTTCAGGGAAGGCATGAAGAATATGCCCCAGGTTAAATGTTAACCCTGTTTATCCATAGGGGTGGGAAACTATGAGCAGGGGAAGCACCTAAACCACTCAAGTAACAAATGCAACTTGTTGAGGCATGTTTGCAATGGTTGCTGGGAAATAGTGGAATGTAAGGAATGGGAGATGATATGTGTCTGAAGTACTATATCAAATAGGACACATGGTCACAAACTGCTTTCAGTTCTCAAAGGCAGATTGCACATTAATCCAGTAGCACCATTAAAATGTTACAACTTACCTTGCTGACTGTGAAGGAAAACATATATTCATGTGTTTTATTTTACTTTTTGTTCCTAAAGTTACCGCTCTCCTTCAGACATAATATCTGTGGGACTCTATACTTCACTGAATTGCACTGTAGTGTTTGTGCTTATCGAGTTTCATTTGGTGGTCACACAAACAAATCAAAGGCCACTCAAGTTTAGCTGAGTTTAACAATTAAAAGAGCTGTTAATGTTTCAGTCCGGTGTGCTGAATTCATATTGGCCACAGACTCAATGTGGCCCAATGCACTGAAGCTGATTTATGCTTTAGTTACAAGTGAATATGAAATTTAATATGTTAAACTGTCCACGGGGGCAGCATTGTGGCTTGAGAGTACAGCATTATGTTAATAGCTGTAGTAATGGAAGTTAATTTTAAAGCAAACTTAAATATATGGGTCTGTCTAAAATGGAGTCTGCGTTAAAAGACTGGGTGACAAACGTTGTTTGCAGCCATTTCAGCAAACATTTCACCAACGCAATTTGTTACTGGAAATATTTAATCGGACGTTTAAATAATATTAAATAAATAAAAGGGAATTTATGAGACACGCAGCTTAGCAAGTGTTATCGTTGTTATATGCAAGTTTTGTTTATATGCTTTTATAACACGCCATCTCGCCGTTTAATATAGCAGTTTAATACATTTAGACATAACTCGTTTATACCCTTGCATTGTATAGTTATTTTACGCATTTAATAGATGCCTGGGACCATCGGATATTGTTAATTTACAGTTCACAATACCATAAAGGCCTTTTTATGGTCATTTATAAAGGAAGGTTTTCGCCAGGTTTTCGTTGCATTGGTCGATGCAGCGTATATTAGGAAAAATAAGATAGTAATCTCACTTATGCGACACAGTTTACTTGTTGTGGATGTTAAGAAATGAGTTGTAGTCACGACACGCCTTATAATTTAATGACAGCAGCTGATTATGTTTATAATAAAGCTCTTCGTTGCAGTCATGTGTACACATCACATAGGGTTTGCCGCCATCTTACGGACAACGTACAGAGATTTTCCTGAAGATGTCCGTATGTTGAGTTCTGCACTTCACAGATTCGTGTGTTGATAGCCAGTTTCAACGAATATATAGCCTCAGCGACACATGCTGTAATATCTTATATAAATAATCTAATTTAAATTAAAATGTAAATAATTATATTTGACAGCAGACTCAGTTTAAAATAAAACACTTTAATATATAATCTCAATTTGCTCACAACACAGAGGAAAATGCAAAAACAACTCAAAGTAAAAGAACAGTTTAAAAGTCACTGTTTAAGTTAAGGCCACTTTTTAATACTGTATATTCAGCATTATTGTATATAATTAAGTCACAGATACTTGTGAGTAGATATGTACAGCAGTGTAGTTTTTGGGGGTGATGGGGAGGTAACCCCACAATATTCAAAACTAGCATTTACACCCCCCAATATTTATGAACTTATGAATGAAAACATATGTACAGTCAACACTACCAAAGCATTCCAAAGAACATTCCAAAATTCAAACCAAACATACCCTATTTTATATGTATATAAAAAACTTACCAGCGAGAACATCACTCAACACTAAACCTGTGACCCAGATTTCCACTAACCTTGAACAATAAAAAATACCATGTAACAAAAATATCAAATGCAGCTTGGTCTAAATGCATAGATAAAGCATAATATAAAAGTCTTATAAAATGATTACTTAGATGAACTAGCTATACAAATGATCATTCTTGTAATATCTCTGAGTTTAAATGATATGGCACAAATACAGCAAATCTATGTCATCAAAGATCTGCCAGAAGAATTAGAGTGAAGTTAAACGGAACATCAAATGCAAGGAGACAAGCAATGTCAATCAGTTATTTTTAGGCAGGAATAAATATTGTAGAGATGAAATGGACATAAACAGCAAAGTTCATGTAAACCACATCAGTCCTCATGTCTCTACTTTGGTTGTATGGTTGTTTCGGACACAATTCTCATCTTGTCCACAGTCACCATCATCAAACTCACATTGGCACTGTGAAAACCAAGAATTAGAATTTATAATAATAAATCCTGAATGATTTTAAATCCTGATATATGGATGTGATTGATTTGTACATAAAATACATAAATAAATATGAGTGTGTTATTCAAACCTTGGTGAGTGTGGTTTTTAGAATGTGATTTGCTGAGAGCTCTGATGTAGTCTGATCCCTGGTCTGAGGTTCCAAAGCAGCCTCATGAGGCAACTGGAAAAAGACACACATCAAAGATAAACATAATAGAGCAAGAATTAAAAACAATTATTTAGCTTAATCCAAATTTATATAGGTGTAAAACTTGGTACACTTGGTGTGATACTTTAATTAATTCAGTAACATTCTTAATACTGGCCACTATTCCTTATCTGCACTCTGATAAACATTTTGTGTTCCTTTTTACATTTTATTGCATCTTATAGGTATTTAAGTAAAACATTAAAACTATGTTGGACATCTTACCAGGACAAGGGGGGCCCTGAAGAGGTAACTGAAGGGGTAATTTAGGAGATTGAGGCAGGACATTGAGTATATATCTGCATAACGCAATAACTGACTGGCAAAGAGGGTTTTTGATGAACCACAGCGAAAAAGACTACCCATTTTCCCATAGCACAAATCCATGCCATATGTCACCATCTGCAACACACATAAATCATTTAAATAACAGTACATTTAAAATACAACATTATTCATGCAGCACATCTAGAAGTAAATCAGTTTAGATAGAAAAAATACATTTATAGTGTGACCCCTGAAAACTTAATGTAAAAGGTTTTCTATTCTTTTGTTTTTGACTTGCTCATGGGTGGCATTATGGCACTATGTTTTGTAAATCTGCTGTGAAACATTATGTATTGTGAAAAGTGCTATATAAATGAAACTGACATGATTAGATTGAACTTACTTTTATCCTGTTCTGAATGGCACTGATGTCTGGGCACTCTCGACTTTCACTGTCTAAATGCCTGATGGGACAAATTTTTGGAAAAGGACAAATTTAATATTTTTATTTGAAGAGTTATGTTTTTTGTGCATCACATTTCTCTATCCTTTTGGGAATTTTTGTTCCCACAAAACATCCCTATAAGGAAAGCAAAACCTGACTAACCTGAATAACAAATCAGGATCATAAAGGGATTTATGGATCATAAGGGGGCCTCCATAATATTTGGATTTATATGCAAAGTATAAAAAACATTTGCGTATAGGAATAGATGGTGACTAGGACGTCTGCGCAAAATATGCTATAATATATGGAGCTCTGACGCCACCTATCGCCCATTTTAAGTATTGCACTGTGGTTGATTACTAACTCTAGTAGACGACAGTAGCGCAGTAACTACCATTACTATTGACATATTCAAAGCAATATTGAGAATGCTTCTTAATGGTTCACTCTTTACATTCAGTACCCCCAATCTTAAATATTTGATGCATAACTTGAGAGGTTTTTGATCAGAAATGATGCAAGACAAAGTTTTTCTTACTGATATAATTTAGCGAGGAAAATGTCGAGATGTTTTAACTCCTCAAACATACCTGTACAAAAACAAGACAACAGTTTTTTATATCTGTATCATATAAACATACAGTCTTACGAATAAAGGTTCTGAAAAGGGTTCTTAGCAGCGATGCCATAGCAGAACCATTTTTGGTTCCACAAAGAACCGTTTAGTAAAAGGTTTTTTAGAGAACCATTTGTATATTATCTATTATCTTTGAACCTTTTGGAACCATACAGTGTAATATTGAACCTTTTAGGAACCTTAATTTTTAAGAGTGTATTTATCTGGACTTATGTCATGGTTAAAGTTATTATCAGAACACTTACTGTTTTTGTCTTCCCACACATGCAACTCCTTAGCAAGCTCAGGAACGACCAAGAATGTCTTCCAGCCCTGACGTTTCTTTGACTTGAGAATGTCCCCAAAGATATGATCACCCACATAGAGGATGTCTTTCCCCCTAACATCCAGCAAATCACAGACAATATCAGAAGATCCTAAGAGAAGGTGATGAACAAGAACAAGTGATGTAAGCCTTCAAAGCAAGTTTAGCATGTCTATGAGATATGATAATGACATGGCAACAGTCAAACACAATTCTATACCTCCAGAATACACTGTCCCATGCTGAAGAGCTCCAGTATATGTTCCTATACGCAGCTTGCCAGTGTCCTGCATCACAGGTGTGACTTGATTTACAATTCAAGACACTTTTCAGTAAATGTAATTTGCTTTGTAAATTGTATAAAGGGTGTAAAAATTCTTCATGCCATATTTATTTATGTAGCTACTTAATATTATGTATGCTAGTTGGCTGTACGTGCATGGCATTATACAGTTTAGTTGTCATTGTACAATATAATATTAAATTGAACAGCTGACCAATCAGAAGCAATCAAAGTGCTGTATAGAAATTGTTTGTCATTATTTGTTAATAATTTATTATAATTGCTTTAGAGGATATCAATAACTGTTTTAAACTAATTAAAAGGTTTACTTTAAAATGGTAAAATACCTATATTTATAGAAGTTTAACTTTATCTATACTTAAAAGCACAGTGGATAAATCCCTGAGGATATCTCACCGTATCCACTTGTCGTAATACTGTCCCCCCTGCAAAAAACAAGGGCTTCTTCGTGTCCACCACCACCAGGTCAAAGTAGGACCGCCAGGATTTTTGGGGGTTCTGAACAACATAATGTGTTATATATACATGAATATGATATGTTATAATGTATCATCAGAATGTAGTTACGTTATGTAAATACAATAGCTGCAAAAAAAGAATAAAAATATTCAGGTTTCTCACCTTGGAGCCAGGTGGGGATTCCAGTAAGTATTTCATAATACCCTGAGTAGAGAGACAAAGTCATGCAATTACAATAAGTTATAAAAATGATGTTACGGTGCAATGATCTGTTGTTTAGAATATCTCCAGGTCATTTTAGTTATTTCTTTTTACCTCTGTGTAATTGAAGTCACTGTTGGTGGCCAGGAAAACTTTGGCGACCTCTTTGATGCGACTGAGTAAAACAGGGAGGCGGGGCTAAACAAATTCGAAACAAAATGTTTGTGATTGAATGTACAGGAAAGATGCTGCAGGAATTAATACATTCTTTTGACACATATAAAGTTTAATATCAAGTGCTATTAACATTAATAGTTAAGTGAAGGATTATTTCCAGTTAATAATAAATAAATAATATACTAATAAATAACACACATTACTTACATCTTTAATCACATATTTGTCCAGGTTCTTTAAAGTTCTTTCCTTTAAAGTGCTCTGATGGGGAAAAGAATGATAAAACACTTTCATTTCGTATTCAGTTTTTGGGAACTGAATGAGTAAGAAGTTTGTATTCTGATAATAATGAAACCTGAATGCAGAGGTTAGTGGTGAATGTTAGTGTTTGTGCTTCACTGAACATACAGTTTCATGCAGGTAATCCATGGCATCCCTCACATCCTGAAACATGCTCCTGTGTGACATGAACAAGTCACCATGTGTGAACCCTTTCTCGCAGCTAAAAAGGGGAGAAATTGTGAGAAAACAGATGTTATGTGAAACTGTGAGGCGGCAGTGAAATGTTTTTTACAGTAAGCTACAATGCTAAAAATAGATAATCATCAAACTTTTTTAAAATTTTATATAGTGTTGCTAGGGTGCCTTCTTAAGAAGCCTTCTCAAGAAGCAATTCGAGGTCTACTTTGTGTCTAGCACAAATGGTCATGTTGGTAGTACAGTTATAATAAACAACAGCTTTCTTGTTTCACCAAGCACCACTAATCAAAAAAATTAGTATAATGGCTGAGACTTCATTAAATGATTACTGTTGCAGGAAAGTCACTCACTTTTTGTATCTGGTGCTTTTGGTGAAGAAATCCACAAGACATGCATAAAGATACGTCTCTGTGAGAAATAAAGGCAATATGAAGCTTGTTAGCTTTGTAATAGAAAGGATTGTTCCTTCACCTATAAATAAAATACCAATAAACCAATAAAATGCATCGTTGTACCTGATAGGTTGAAGAGCGTGTTAAGGACGTAAAAGCGCTCAGTGTCGTCTCTTTGGATGAACCTGTTCGGGTAGTACTCATGGATCTGTGTGCTGCAAACAGACAGTGGAATACAAGAAGATAGATAACTATGAATCTTGACAGTTCTACTAACTTTACAAAGGATGTTGCATGCAATGCGCTCGTAATAATGGCCTGCCACTGAGCTATACAGCTAATGTCTTACCAACCCGTGCTGACAGACAGATCTAACAACCACTGTTCACAGCAAGCTGATCTCTTGCTAAATAAAACCATGTCAACATTAGCCCATGCCACAGTGGCGCCTGATGGAAAATCTCTTGTTATGCTGTCTCATTTGTTAGGATACTCAACTAAGATGACAGAAGGAGATATGTACTGTTTTCTTTAAGGATATGCTTTGAGTCTTCCTTACAGATGCTATAGCTGCTCAGGTTGTACATTTGGTAGCACATTTTAAATAGAGACAGCCTGGCCTTAGTCCAGATCTTTTGAAGTGGACTCTGCAGGATACCATATACAAAATCCTGAAATATGTAGTTATAAGCCACAGGTCAGTGGCCAGTTATGTCTAGCCTAATCCATGTGTTTTAGCTGTCTAGTGAAACCCATATCAGAAAAACAACAACCTCATAAACAAAATCTCCAAAACCACAAGCCACTGTGCACAACCTCCCTCCTACACCAGGTGTTAGATATAAATAGACTTTTTAAATGTAACATAGTTGATTACATCATCTGTGCTTAATCTAAATAGTCTCATAAGACACTTTCCACAAAACCTGATCTGGAACTGCATTTTTTCAACATGATATGTAAAAGCAGGTCACATGTGCAGTTTGTGCACTACTAGTGGAAACAAATGAAACTGCATGTTTGAAACATTCAGAAAGTTACCTTACCTTTAACTCTTAGAAAATGTTATTCATTCAACTGAAGGGTCAAATTACATAATTATAAAACAAAAATATTTACAAACTAAATTATTTACACACAGAAATGATTGTCTATTATTTTTAAGGTGTGATTCAGTAGTGCTTAAGGGGACATTTGTGAGCAAACTCTTCCTCATTATAGCATTGACCGGTGCCACAACGAATCTCACTCACCCTCTGAGGTACTCAAAGCCATGAGTGCAGACCAGGATGTTTCCATTGGAATCTATTTTCAACAGGTTACCGTACCTGGTGTCATAGATCAGACCTCTGAGGAGAAAACAAGAAAGTGAGAGAATTAAAAATAATGAGAATGTGAGAATAATCTATAGCAAAATATTAAAGAGAAAACATGGCTCTGTTAAGAGTTAATACAATAATTTAACCCCCCCCCAAATGTCTGCATTTCCTAATCAGGCCATTTTAAAAATGACCTCTAGTGACCCTCTGCTCTTATGACACCCTTGAGGACATGACACATTATTACCCACAGTCTCATTTGCATGGACTGGTTTTTAAAGGGCTGAAAGCATTTTAATGAAATAGGTATGTAAACTAACCCAATTGACTTAATATAACCTAATATTTCAGTTCAATGAACCCATAGAAAATAACTGGTATATGCCTGTGCATATACATGCAGAGGTTAAACATGTAAACCTCTTTGTCAGAATAAATGCCTACACACTAGAGAAAGCGCTGACAGAGCGTTTGGCAGATAAGAATTTGTAAGATGCATTTTGAGGGTGTGGAAAGCGCCTTTTCAGTTCGAAATACAGCACCTTGCTTCTCATTGGTTAACGGATGCTTACATCAGAGTGACAAAAGTCACATGAATGAGCACCGTCCCTGACACAACATATAAACAATAATGTGTGTATGTCCCTTAACCAGAATATAGACCTAATTGGACTACTATGTGCATGTAAACGTGGTCAATGTTTTAATTCTGTTGTCACTAACCTTTACGATGAGCACTAAACATAGCCTAATCCAGGACTATTAAAACTAATTAATATTTACCGTGTAGAGAAGGTTGAGTCATATGTATAGCCCAGCAGCTCGTGCGGGTAGCCGAGTGACACAAGCCTGTCCCTGAGAAGCTCAAAGCACATACTCTCATACTCAGGAGATTTGTACACTGTTAAAAGCAAAGGAATTGATGTGAACACACAATAGAACTTTACACATATTCTGACAACCTCTCTAAGATGTGCCACAGATGTTCCTACCTGCCAAAGTGTAATCCATGTCGAAGCCATAACACTTTATGTTTTCAAGCGTCAAACTCCGATTCACAAATATCCTAAAAGAAAAAAAAATTACTTGTTTTAGAATGTGATGGGACAAATCACAGAAAAGTTTAGTTTGAACTGTGCACTAAACCATCAAAAAGATAGGAGACAAGAATGACACTTCATGACAAGAATTCATTTTACACCTCTACTATTTCAAGTACATTTTATATAAACAAATACGCACACACATGCATATATACGATCATGCATACATGCGTGTGCATATATAAGTATATATTTACATGTACATTGAATGTTTTTAAACAAGTGCATGGTCTATCACAGGGTCTTATATATCACATCAGCACAGTTTAGCTCTGTTCTTATCAGGTTGCTCACATATGACAGTGATCCAGCTGGTGTGAGGTAACTGCTGTTTAAAAGACAAAGACATAAGGTGAAGCGGCCGCCAACTGGCACACTCCCTCCTTGGCAATATCTCAACATAAACATCACGTTTTCAGTGACAAGAATGGAAAGTTAATGACCAAGCAATCTAAAAATAGTAGATAACGCAGCTCAATTAAATCCATGAGTAGAATGTTTGAAATGTTGCAAGCATAATTAACAATCTGAGAAAGAAACAGCATTAAAAATTTATGAAATTATTGGTATTGTTCTCATCCTTCTGGCAGGTTCACACAAGTATGAATGAATGTTTAAATTTTGAGGTGAATCCTTACCATGAAAAGTTACCATGATACACTCTTAAAAATGAAGGTTACTATTTGTGGTGCTGTGTGGTTCCATAAGGAACCTTTAATGTCCACAGAACGGTTGCATTACTATTAAAAGGAAACAATGGTTATTTTAAAAACCTTTGACTTAAAGGTTCTTTGGGGAACCTGTGAAGTATCCAACACCTTTATTTTTAAGTGTGTATTTTTTAAGTGTGTAAGTATTTTTTGAGTGTACTTCTTAAGAAAGAACAGCATCTCACTAATACACAGTGTTTGGTGGCTGTAAATGTTATTTTAATAGCATACTGAGGGTCAAGTAATTGACTGACTAATTCATAATTATTCATTATTTTATTATTTACAATGTTACTTGAACCTTAATCCTGAGACATTTAATATGGTATCACTGAAATTATGACAATAAAAGGTGTGAAAAACGTTTTATAAATGTCATTAGTCATACATTTTTAAGGTAATATGCTATGTACAGTGTACAATAGCTGAAGAATAGTTGTCGAAGGTGTGTGTGATAGAATGAGTAGTCATCAATAACTATTCATATAAAGAAATAAAAACAATGGACTTTATTGTTTTTAGGCATAAAAAGACAAGACAAAAAGTAAACAAAAACAGAACTAACTAACTAGTAACTAACATAAATAAACAAACAAACACACTTTTATAAAGCAAACTATGGCGACAACTACGATTTCTTTGTCAACTGTGAATATCAGTAAACTTATCACATGCTATTCTGACAATGGCATTTGATAAAGAAAATAAACACAACCAACTACCATACTAAGATAATAACTCGGGTGTTTTAGAAGAAAATGGCTTCGGTTGGTCAAATGACTTATTTTCACCTGTATGAATGTGTAAATCAACCTGTTCTTACCTGGAATTGATGTTTTTCGCAGCGTGCCAGTCCATGGAAAGTTTGCGGGCTGCGACCAGCGCCGCGTTCTGTTCGATCTCAGGCGGCTTTTGAGTCTCCACACTCCCCATATCGGATGTTACTGTCTCACTCTCTCTTAGTGTCTACAGTTTGAAGCGGCCACGATACTACTTTTTGAATTGGGTTGACATCATCAACGTGAACCTACCTTGGGTTTTGCTTATAAACAACCACCCTATGTACGTAATTTGGGCGCGGATGTGGGGCGCACGCATACATGGTGAAGTTTGACATCGGCTTCAGAGCGCAGCGCAGCGCAGCTCGGGTACGTAGATTGTGTTATCAGACAGGCACACGCGTTCAGAGGTCCCGCTGAGCTCGTCAAACAAGATAGTCGATACCATGCCACTGAGCTTATTCACAATCAACCCAGCATCAATATTTAATTCAGCGCATTTTTTTCCGCCTCTTCATTCTCACGCTAACACAATTGAGAGTATGTCCCTTACAACTGACTGTATCAGTGTACAATGACTGTATGTCAGTGGTTTGGAGTCAAAAGTTCAATTACACAAACGTTTGTTTTTTGTTTAAAGACACATAGTTCAAAACATGGATATTAATTATATATGTAAGGTTGGGGCAGGTTGTCCCATGATTAATGCGTTGTAATTTAATTAATATATCAATATATAATTCAATACATTTTTATTACTAAATCAAAGGTTTAAAACTTTTGTATGGTAACATTTTTCTGTTCCCTGGATAAAAAAATGGTTTAAATGGCTTAAAATGTTTTGCTGAAAGACTAAAATAAACTGTTTAATGGCTAGCCCCCATTGTGGCAGTTTTTTACACACTAAAGATCAAACCATACTTTTCACACCAAAAACATCATAATTACTACAGTTATAAACACAATAAATCCATGTTAATTGGTGTCAATCTATGTTGCTTAGACCATAATTAAACCATTAGACCAAAGGTAAAATTTAATTGTTCCAATATTTCATCGCATTAACTGTAATTGTTTACATTTAAAACAGCCATCAAATAATTAACAAACGTAAGAGATAAATCACTTACCTGCTTAGTGTGGGTAAATATGGATGATTAAGGGCAGATGTCACATTACATACTCATTTTGGAGTCCGATATTTAATTTGGTAACTTTATGGTGTGAGAAGACTTCATCACACCCTTGAGGACAAGACGCAATGCTCATAAGGGGCTACAGCCACTCCACAGAGCCATTCAAGTAACACAGTCAATAAAGGCATTGCAGCAATACAATTGCATCAGACTGAACCTGTATCGGTGTCCATCAGCGTAACAAAGTACAAATCTATTGATTCAACATTCAGTTCACCTCTAATTGAGATTGGATATACAAATAAGACGTCACCAACAATCCATCAGAAAAAAAGCAAAAACCAACCACATACTGTAGTCATCAAAACAATGAATGATTGTTGGGTGCATACTGGATTTTATTGGTAGCCTGGATAGCTTGGATGGGTCTGGGTGTCATTGATGTATATGATCCCTGTTTGGACCATAGTCTGGGATTGGTGCACTTTTGGTGCAAGTCCTCTGTGTTTTCCTAAGCAGTTTTTTTTTGTTTCTAGTACATTAAACCAAACCATTACCATTAAACCAAATGAACATGCAGAAGGAGCAGAAGGCAAAAACGATGAGGAAGCAAAAATAATCCAAATGCTTCTGCGTGTAAGAATTGCACATATGGAGAAATACATTAGTGAGAAAGGACAAACTTACTCAATAACAGTGTAAATAGGCATTTGTTTAATCTAAAGTGCTGTAATAAGATTAGCACATTTACATTTAGGCATTTGGCAGACACTTTTATCCAAAGCGACTTACATTGCATTATACTACACATTGATCACTATACATTGATACGCTCTTAAAAACCTTTAGGAAAAAATTAAAAGCATTTTTTGCTTTTAATTGGAGAAACCAACATTCCGGAAAGAGTCCAACCAAGTTGAGGAGGCCAAAGTGAATGCTGGAGGTTTATAAGAAGGTTTATAATATTCTCACCAGGCAGTGGAGCTGTTACCCCTGCTAAAAAGAGACAATTCACAGTTCACTTCAGCAGTGTTGAGATAATTCAGCTACAAACACGTCTTTCGCATGAATGTGATGTTGTTTGTGGTTATACCTGGCCCAGTAGAAGAATATGAAGATGAAATAAGGACCATGCTGCAATATGGCATCCAGATTACAATAACATGACACAATGTTGTGAGTTCAAATGAGATACAGTGCCTTGCAAAAGTATTCATACCCCTTGAACTTTTCCACATTTTGTCACAATACAACCACAAACTTAAATGTTTTTTATTGAGATTTTATGTGATAGACCAACACAAAGTAGCACATAATTGTGGAAGTGGAATGAAAAAGATACATGGTTTTCAAAATTTTAAGCAAATAAAAATCTGAAGTATGGTGTGCATTTGTATTCAGCAACCCCTGCATCACTTTGTAGAGCCACATTTCATTGCAATTACAGCTGCAAGTCTTTTGGGGTATGTCTCTACCAGCTTTGCACATCTAGAGACTGAAATTTTTGCCCATTCTTTGCAAAGCAGCTCAAGCTCAGATTGAATGGGGAACGTCTGTGAACAGCAATTTTTGCCATAAATTCCACATAAATGGGATTTATGTCTGGACTTTGACTGGGCCATTCTAATGCATATTCTTTAATCCAAACCATTCCATTGTAGCTCTGGCTGTATGTTTAGGTCATTGTCTTGCTGGAAGGTAAATCTCCTTCCCTGTCTCAAGTCTTTTGCAGCCTCCAACAGGCTTTCTTCCAGGATTGCCCTGTATTTAGCTCCATCCATTTTCCCATCAACTCTGACCAGCTTCCCTGTCCCTGTTGAAGAAAAGCATCCCCACAGTATGATGCTGCCACCACCATGTTTCACAGTGGTGAAGTGTGTGAAGTGGGATGGTGTGTTCAGGGTGATGAGCAGTGTTACTTTTCTGCCACACAACACTTTGCATTTAGGCCAAAAAGTTCAACTTTGGTCTCATCTGACCAGGTCACCTTCCACACTTGTCACCCACCTGAGCTGTGGATTTTTGCAGGTGGACTCTATTAACTAATTTAGGTGACTTCTGAAGGCAATTGATTGAACTAGATTTTATTTAGGGGTATCAAGAGTACAGGGGGCTGAATACAAATGCATGCCACACTTTTTAGATTTTGCACAGTCCTGTTTCCAAGGCAGCGTAGCGCAGGTTCTCCTTAGGAATACCAACTGCTTGAAATACATTAGATGAATAGAGATAGAGCTGTTGAGACATTACCGACACTGAATACAGGCCATATAAACACCAATAACCATATTATCATAGATACAAAATAACCAAAAATATGGCAGTGGCATTTTTTGAAACCACCAAGAGGAATGAAAAAGTGAATAAGTATCGGATTTTCCTTTGGGGGGGAAATAAATTATTCTTGATTATTCCAGGCGTTTTCTGCTCTCTGCACAAAATTATTCACCCTGTTTCCTGAACAGACAATTTGGCATATGGCAAGTGTTTTGACAAAATAAGCATTCTCATTTCAATAATTTCCAGATTTCCAGAGCAGTTGCGGGTCTTTGTGATTCACAGCGTTGATACCACAGAGCTGTGAAGTGACAAAAGTGATGATAATCGTGAGAAGCTGCCAGCGGACATTGTTGCTGAGGAAGAGGTCCATGAGTCTGTGGATCTTTACGCCCTTCAGGACCGTGTCTTCAGCCAACATTTCCTTCATCTCTGGTTTAGGGTCCTTTATAGCTCCCTACAGCCTACGTAAATCTGAACCATAATGAATTTAGGCATACAGGCCAAAAGAAAACTCAACAGAGTGCACTTTTGTGGAATAAGAAGTAAGCTTTTGTAATACCATTATGAGCCCTCTGACCTTTAGAAGTAAACAGGCCAATTCTACAACTGTACCTTTAAGACCTCTATATGTAAATCAGTTTTTTAATGATTGGTTATCTTTAAGGCTTTTAAATGAGCAATGGTAGCCTTAATGAACACCACAAATAATCTTCACAGTAAAATATTTGTGTTAAAAATTAGTACAACATATAAGTATATAACATATAAGTCCTGCCCCTTCTCATAGCCCTGTCTGCCTGCCTTCTCCAGCAGGAGGTACCGCAGGGAAGGGCAAGGTAAGCAGGTACAAAATACCAGCCACTCCACTCACAGCCAGTAAGAAGATCCAGTGTTCCTCAGTGCCCAGCAGCTCACTAACACACACACACACACACACACACACACACACACACACACACACACACACACACACACACACACACACAAATCACATTCAAAATCAAAACTTTAAGGTTTAAACCTCTAAATGTGCTTTAATGTGCAATGTAAATATAATTTTGGACCTAAAACTCTGAGGAATTACAGACACACTGCCAAGCTTGATGAGATTAAATTTTGTGAATACATCAGCAGAACTGCCCACCTGATCCCAAGCATCTGGCAGAGTAACTTCCCCATTGAGACAGAAGAGGCAATAAAAACACCAACCATTCCACGCTACCCCTTGGGGGCGAACTCCAATACATAAAGAGTGTGGATGGTAAAACTCACACCTGCACCATACAACAGCAACAAACTGCTGCTAATACTAATGTCAACATATGCTAACTAATGCTATATAGGATGTGTTACATTATAATAATCTCAAATCATCTCGAGAGGGCAGTCTTAATAACATCAGAGCAGCTCCACAGATTGCCATCATGTTGTTAATAGCAGTGTGTAACTACAGTGAGGTACTTAAACCTCACGGTAGATATAAGAATTTAAAAGTGACAGTGCAAATAAAAATGAAATTTTGTCATTTACTCCCAACTCTTGTTCTTTTGAAGTTGAGAACAGAAAACGTGGCTGAATTTTCATTCTGCTTTTTTCCATACAATGAAACTGAATGGTGACTATGGGCTGTCAAGATCCAAAAACAATGTTTTAATAGCTCCTAGTCACCATTTACTTCTATTGTGAGGAAAACAGCAGCATCCACATTCTGCTAAAATTCTTTTGTGTTCCATAAGAAATTCATACAGGTTTGGATCATCAAGGTAAGTAGAAAATAATATACCTATATGAAATATTAAGTAGTAGCATTTACATTTATTCAATTGCCGACACTTGTATGCAAATGGACAGAGTACATAGACTACATATTTAATCTTAATCAAGGTTAGACTGCTTTAAAAAAATATAAGCCTGTTTGTTCCCACTCAGTATTTTCACATCAATTCTAAAATTTCAAGCCTGCATTACTCATTGAATTCCTCCAGCCTGGTTATCGATTAACAAATTTAGCAGGGTGGCAACACTCAATACCCAATAATTCTTAAAATTTAGAAAAATAGGTTAGCAACGGATCCATGTTGGAGGGCTTGAAAATTACACCCTCTTGGCAGTTTTGTGTTAACTGGTTGACCTGCTAATGACCTGCTTGGACCAGCTACCATGTTTCAAAACAAAGCTCCTATCTTAATTCCACAGGGATGTAAATGTATCTCAGGAAGTACCTTCCGTACACAGCTGCCAGACGCCCAGCAGAGAAGGCACCAACCAGTCCTCCAATGCAGTATACAGAGACAGTAAAAGACCAGATGAGGCAAGGCTCCCAGCATTTAAAAGAGCAGCCAGCAGGTGCTGTTCACCAGGTTTTTATTAAACTTGCAATGTAAGCACAAGTCTCAGTTGATTATGTCATTCATTTCATTTTATTGAACCATGGCACTTTACAGGTTAGCACCACCTCATAAGCTCTATGTATTGATTGTTAAATCCTTTGGGAATATCAGTAGAAACACGTGGTTAATACTGATTACCCCCAAAACCAATTTCCAGCCCAAGACAGTAAATAACCAAACAATGCAGTACTTACAACTAATGGTGAGTTCAAGATAGAGGTATGAAAACCATACTGGAAGGTTCCACCAATTCATGCTCTCAAAATGGCTGCTACGAGAACAGAACTTAGTATTTTTTAATACTTGACAATTACCACCACATAACTAATTAAGGATATTATTATATTTTACCAGTTCCAAGGAATTTGTCATTGTACACGTAGCTTCATGTCTCTTAAAGTGGAATAGGATGACAGTGCATGTACAGAAATGTCTAACTTACTGTTGAACTGTAGCCTGACTGTGAAATGAAATGCTTAGGTGAACTTTCAGTGAAAAAACTGAAAAGTTGATGACCTGCCTTCACGTCCTCTTCAAATACATTTGTGTTCACAAAAAACAATAAAACCAAAATGTCAATATTGTAGTCTCTTTATATGCACCCTTAAACTCTTGAAATTACACTTTTGAGACGAGCTTTTTTAGATCCTACTATATCTATGCCAGAAACATTGTGTAACAGGATCCATCCTGCCCACAATGCAAAAAAGTTAGATCTACAGACAGGGGTTATTATTACTAATAAAGCAGATCTCTGGGGGCCCCTAAAGGGCATGGGCCCTTAGAATTGTCCTAACTTTACCCCCCTTAGCGGCGCCCCTGTCTACAGATACAGGGTTTAGATCCAGTTCACAACTGACTTTGAGGTACTCAAATCTGTTGTAAGTTAACACTTCTACTCAACACAGGCAGATACAGAGAGGATGAACAGTAGGCAGAAGACAAAGAGATCATGGAATAAAATGAGCAGTTTGAGTAATATTAGTTGCGTTTTCAATGCTCAGTCTGATGTGAGTACAAGACATGAGCTGCTTACATTGTCCTGTGATGCTGTTAAAAATCTTGAGGTTCAGACCTTACAGGTTGGCAAACTGTTTGGCTAGTGACAATGTTTTCAATATAAATAATACATCAATTTTTATACACATAAAGGGACACATCTACAACAACAGTAACATTAAAAATGAACACAAAATGAATTCATATCAATCAAACTATGACTGAGTTATGACTGAGACATTAAATTGATTCAGTTTTTAATAAAAATGGACGCTGATTTATTGACACAACCATTGATGAGCCCTAAGAGATGAGTCCCAAGTTTAGTATTAAAGCAGATAATATTTCAAAGCAGTAGTTCATGGAGATTTAATTCACTTAAATCCCAGGGAAACTATTTGTATCTCCTAGAAAATCCTAGAAGTTTACAAATTTTACCCGATGAATCTCCACAGTTCATAGTGCTCTTTAAAACTCCATTCACAGCCATGCAAAGGAGGCCGGTGTCACGCTGCAGAAGACGCCGCCAAGATCTTACAGCAAGATGAAGCGTGTTAGACCACCTCCTCTGACCTCCCTTAGACGCTGGCAGTGACGTAACATGTTCAACATGCCCACGAACCTCTTGTCCACCTTCAACTGTGCAAACTCTCGAATGTCTTGCTCCACTATGAAAAACTGACCTGCAAGACACAAAAGGAGTTGATGGATCACCTATTTCAGCCCATAAGAGCTTATTAAATACCATACTAAGATGAACACCCTTTGTCATTGGAGCACTTAAACCAGTGTGTGTGCCTGTGTCTTTAATAGTTTTCTGGAGCAAACAGTAGACTTTCAATTCCACAAATGACAAGGTGTTAATGCATGATGGACTACAGAGATCAATGAGGTTAGGCCTTCGACCTGTGGCCTTGTAGAAGACATATAAACCTGTGATACCTCTGGTGTCCTTGGTTTCTTGGTCCTTAAAGCGCTGGTGGAGCGTGCGGGACACGTTGTTCAGGGTTTTGATTGGCTGATGGAGAATCTTATATTTTGCTGTTACGGCTACGTTGATGCTTCGCACGGCTGCATTCAGCTGGTCGTACATCACACGGCCTTTCATGTACCTGTGATAGTGAAAGTGAGGTTTCAGAAGAAAGTGGCATTATGATGGAGTGTAGACTTCCACCAAACACAGAAAGCATGTCGATCAAATATCTCATCAGCAGCATCCTTAAGATAGCTTTCCAAAGCCATGCCTCCTCAATAACACATAAAACACTGATGACATAAGCCTGCCTGTGTGCGCAGGGTGCACAAAGGTATGCAATCACATAGTTTGACAAGCAAATAGGACATCCTATCGTTTCATTCGGACCGAATGCAATGATCTGACAAACATTTTATGGTTCTGTACCTCCTACAGGCAATATATTTATATATAAACAAATATATAATACATTCTGGGACTGCTTTATCTATAAAGCATATGTGTGTTCCCACCTTAGAATTTTGCCAAAATAAGATAATCACTGCCTTACAGTATATCAATCGCATTTCTGTACACATTTTAAGTGTCTCTGTAATCAAATATACCTGGTTCACATATCAGTTTGTTGTCTGTTATTAAATGTCTTTGTTCTGAGAGTTTGTTTAGGCAGATTTGGAAGGACTCACGGTGGTATGCTGTCAAACTCTGGGATGGTAATGAACTCCATTTCTTTGATCTGGCTGCGCTGATGTTTCCTAGGCGGCCCCTGTTCCTGCGGGGCTGCTGGTGCATCTGTCGGCTTGTTCTGAACAGCCACCTGTCCCCCTCTAAAGAGAAGAGAAAAAGCCAAACTCAGCTGTTTCAGTCAAACACAAGATGGCTGAGGTTATACAAGGTGATATGTTTTTGTGGTGTCACTCTTAATGATAAAGCAAACTGATTGAGTCATCATCTCACCAGGTATACAGACGTTCAGTAAATATTGTAAATAAATATATATATATTACTCCTGCAGTGCTGCCTTTTGGCCTCTTCTGGGCATGTGCAGAGGCGTGTTGTTCTTTAGGTGATGGGCATCTTGTTCATCTTCCTGGAAAAACTCTTCCAGGTCCTTTAGAAAAAATAATCAAAGACATACAGAAGAGAATGCAAGAATGAGTAGTTGTAACACGTAAAAGGTTCTTATGCTAGTGCTAGTCTTATGATAATGTGTACATATATAAAGTCACACCTTTAAATGCTTCAGTAAGTCTCTCTGCTGACCTACATATCTGTCAAAACGATCGAGAAGCTCGTTTATGGCATTGACTTCTTGCTCGATTTTGATTAGAGTTCCTCGTTTGTCTGGATCCTTTGCTGAAGAAAACGACATGACAGTACAGTAACCAATCACGTCACAGTATGAAGGTTTGATCTTATTTAAATTAAACTTTTACCAACAGCTCGGAGCTCCAGGAGTCTTTTGATCATGGAGATTTTGTTGCTAATGTGTTGTGTCACTTCTTCGAGCTCACAGTGATTCATAGCTCTTGAAGAGAAAACAAACAGATCATGGATCAACGTTTTTACGTCTGATGTGTCACTTTACTCACAGCTTATTGGTTGAATTTGATTTGCCATGTTTTACCTTGAACCGACAGTTACGATGGCGACAAAAACCACTAAAATCAATATTCTTGAGACTGAAAACAAAGTTTGGTAAAGCGAAAAGTCAGACTTACCCACGTAAAAACCGAAACTGTCTTGAAACCGTGCAACAAGTTGCAGTTATAGTGCGCGCTTCCGATGACAACAGCCGGACTGTGATTGACAGACTGCAGCGAGATGTCACTTCACACAAAAACACAGTTTAAACGCAGTTTAAACACTGATTAACAGCGGCTTAGTAGTTCTTTCTATCTTCGTCTTCGTTATTATTCCAGCAGCACAAGCCTTACAGGGAAACAGCCCAGAAACTCCCATCAGTTAAAACAGACACTTCTGCTAGCCACAAAGTGAGCTAAATTCAGGGTTGTTCTAGATCTAACAACACAGTTGTAGATAAATAAGCAACATTATCTGTTAAGAATAAAAATGCACTTATGATTATTGATACTTACCTTTTTTAAGGCTAAAGGGAACTGTTAAATTAATTTGAAATGTGGATTATGGTAATGTTCTCTCAGTACGCGCCAACATTTAAACACAACACGCACACGACGAATGCGGCTTCTGATTCGTCGCCGCAGTTTCGTCACGGCGAACTGTACATCTTTTTTGTACTTTTTGATCGAACAGTGTATGAACTTGTAATGTAATTACAGTGTATTTTTTCCTCTGAATTAATGCAGTGTTTGTGCATCGGTTACTGTCGTAACACATTATCGATAACTGCGAATCTAATCACCAAATTCCTTTTTCAAACACTGATTATTTATGCTTTTGGATAATGTATTGGATTAAAACAAGCTGAATACAAGTTTAGCTTTTTTTAAACAGATTTAGACCAGTTCCAGGCTCCAAATGATCTTCCAGTGCATAAAGCAAATTAGCTCAAATTTTAAATCATAAATTACACTGTACATCTGCAATGTAGCCATTTAGGGTAGGCCAAAGGGTAAGCAGCCTCGGTCAAATTTCTGTGGTGTTGGGAGGTCTCAATGTCAAGACCTTAAAATATAGACTAAAATATGTTGGTTCTGTAAAACACTGTTCTCAGTTTTTTACTCAAACAATACAACAACACAGAAGACGAGTGTCCACATCTGTCCAAACCTTTTGTCTCTTACCTGGTCTGTCCCACTCTGTGGCAGCGGTCCTCAGCCTGTTTGTCATTGTAAGGGTTGAATTTAACATAATGAAGGATGAACACATTGGCAGATGTCAGGTTAATGCCCAGCCCTTCAGCTGGTGGACAGCAGGAACACAAACATGTCCAGGTCTGTGTTGAACTGGTCAATCAGCCCAATTCTGTAAAAGCCTGTCAAGATGTAGAGAATTACTGTCCATTACTTAATTGTCGATTGGGAGACTTTCTTCATTTTAAGTGGTTTACAGTACGCTAACAGCAGAGACAGTATCTGTGGAGCAGGAGGTTAAGTGCTTCGATCAAAAGAACAATGTTGGTGGAGCAGAGCAGTAATATCAAATACTGGCGTATTAAAGCCTATTAATAACCTCCTTCTTTAACAGCCAATGTCATTTATATTTAAGGTTAAATGGTGTGTCGGGGAGTAAAGACAGACCATTTACTGCCTGTCTACAGCACATAAAACAGCAAAAACTGCAAGCTCCATTCTGATTGGCTGTTTTTACACAGCTTTCTAACTTGGGGGGAACAAGGTTTTATGAGTCTGCCTGGAAGTCATGTTTACGAGGTTAAAAGTCGGTATTGGGATTTTTTTTATTTTTGGTTATGAATGGTTCGAAATGAGCTTAAAACCTGTAGTTCAGGTTTGTGAGAGTCAAATTACAGACTAGTACTTCATATGATTATGTGTTGTTGTAATAAATAGTGCTCTAAAAATCAATAAATAAATATAAGAACTTTGTCTAGCACATTTTACAGTTTTTATAAATTGTTTCAAACAGACATATATCTTGGTATAAAAATATTGATACAGTATTGATACTTTTTTACCTTGCAAAAGTATTCATAGCCTTTGAACCTTTTCACATTTTGTCACCTTACAACCACAAAATTAAATGTATTTTATTGAGATTTTATGTGATAGACCAACACAAACTAGCACATAATTGTAAAGTTGAATAAAAATTATATACGATTTTCAAAATTTTAAGCAAATAAAAACCCTAAATAAAATCCAGTCCAATCAATTGCCTTCGGAAGTCACCTAACTAGTTAATAGTCCACCTGTGTGTAATTTAGTCTCAGTATAAATACACTTGTTCTGTGAAAGCCTCAGTGGTTGGTTAGAGAACAATAGTGAACAAACAGCATCATGAAGAACAAGAAACTCAGGGATAAAGTTGTGGAGAAGTTTAAAGCCGGGTTAGGTTATAAAAAAATATCCCAAGCTTTGAACATCTCAAGGAGCACTGTTCAATCCATTATCCAAAAATGGAACAAGTATGCCACAACTGCAAACCTACCAAGACATGGCCATCCACCTAAACTGACAGAACAAGTAAGGAGAGCACTAGTCAGAGAAGCAGATAAGAGGCCCATGGTCACTCTGGAGGAGTTGCAGAAATCCACAGCTCAAGTGGGAGAATCTGTCCACAGGACAACTATGTCATGTACTCCACAAATCTGGCCTTTATGGATGAGTGGCAAGACGAAAGCCATTAAAATAGCTTGAACTATTTTGCAAAGATGAATTGGCAAAAAAATTTTATCTCTAGTGCAAAGCTGGTAGAGACATTTCCCAAAAGACTTGCAGCTGTAATTACAGCGAAAAGTTGCTTTACAAAGTATTGACGCAGGGGGCTGAATACAAATGCACATCACACTTTTCAGATTTTTATTTGCTTAATTTTAAACCATTTTACATTTCCGTTCCACTTATGTGCTACTTTCCCAATAAAATCCCAATAAAATACATTTAATTTTGTGGTTGTAAGGTGACAAAATGTAAAAAGGTTCAAGGGGTATGAATACTTTTGCAAGGCACTGTATGTGCCACAATTTAAACAGAAGACCATCTGCTTGGATGTCCAAGTGTTAGTCAGAATACGCTGCAAAAGTGAAACAGACTTCATATGAATTGTTAAATAATATTGACTATGACAGAGTGCTCTCATTGTGCCAGTGTATGTAAAGACTGAGATGTGAGGCTGAGACTGGTCAGTCACCATCTCAGTCATGATACTAGTGTTTGACGTGTGCTTACCTGTTACTACCCGTTGAAATGTATCTGTGCTTATAATGTCTCAGGAACATCTCCAAAATGTCAAGGATCATTGTGAAATGGCTGAAGAGTGCCACTCAATTGCCCTGGGGGAAAGAAGAAAGAAGTAGCAAATAATGTCTTTTGTCTCCTTTTTATAGTTCTTATAATTTTTCTAATTTTATTGCAGAAGTTTGTTTTCTGGGACAGTAACCAGTAAATAATTTATTTTGGAGTGAACTTTTCCTTTTACAATTTATTGTTGTCCACTATGTGCTGAAAACTAAGTATATACTTGCAGTGTAAAGGCAGGTAATTTGGAACACAGCGTGAAAGTATTTCACCGCACAATTAAATAACTTTCATTATACTCTGAGGAGTTGTTGAAAATGTAATTTGCTCTGTGGAACAGAACAGGAATGCGTGTTCCCAAACCACCTCCTTTAGGGAGTTGAGCAGCTGTGAGAGGCGGCTAAGCTTCCCTGAGTCCAGCAGAACAGCTGTGTTGAGCTGGTGTTCCTGCAGCACATAGTACTGCAGACAGAGATTATGTAATTCAAAGTCTGAGAGCAGCTCCATGTCCTGTTTGATCTGCATCATGGTGACTCATCTTCTGAAATATTTTAGTCAATAAAAAGTAATTTTTAGATAACATACACGCATAACAAAACAAGTGATAACTGAAAGTGGTAACTGAAAATCCCAAGTCACAATAAATTAGATATCCATTGTGGTCACACCCTGCTATAATTGTGCACACAAAAATAACAGGAGCTGGCTAAAATCACCAGGTTCAATCTAATTGGCTGGGCTACGAAACTATTTCTGTGAAATGATGCATTTAACCTTTAACATTTAATCTGCAATTTTTTGTCTAAAGTCAGAGCAAAAAAATCAACTTGAGAATGAGTTTGTTTTTCAGATGTATAATACTATTGGTGAAGGAGTGGATGGTTGGACATCACCCTTAGTTGCATTATCACACTGGTTAGCTCGCGCTCTGCAGCCAACCAATCACAGACAGAGTTGATACAAAATGGTTTAAAATATATTATAGTCAATATCTATCATAACACACAACACAATTCCCCTTTAATACATACTTTCTCCATAACTGGAATGCTTCAGTTTATTAAAAAGTCTGCTGTAGTTTCTGCTGCCTCCCGGACATGGCAAAAAATCTGATTTGCTCTTCTTTGACAGGCAGTTGCTCCAAGACCTGCCGGGCACATCATTATCTGTCAGTGAACCACCCGAGAGCCGTAAGGCCACAGAGGGTCAACGCTGCAAGTAAAGTGGCCCATCTGCTTGTGAGGCTGAATAATGCATTTGAGATGTTGTCCAGCACATTTTCACATTCACATGCATTCAGAGAGCACATACATTTATGCATGCGGATGGCAGGCCAAGGCACACCTTGCTCTGCACATGTCTGAAGATAAACGGTTTCATGATGAGTGTGGTGTGGGCAGTCCTGTCCCTCTTAAACTGCTCTGCTCCTTAGATGACTTCTATAGGAAATACACCAAAAAAGCATTAGTAACCAGTTTTCACCATTTTCTGAGGAGATGCAAGTAATGCTCTCCCAAACAAAAGTTGCCAGGATGCTGGGGTGTAGTTGGAGGTTGCTAGATGGTTGCCCAAGCCCTGAGTTTCCATTCTGGTCTCTTGATATGGCTGGGGTCCCTTCTTTGAGGTATGTCTATGGTATTCTTTTTGTATTGTTTTATTACTCACCTGTTAAACGTCTGATTGGTTAGAAAGGTAGTAGCACACCTCTTCTCAAAAAGCATCATGTTCAAAATAAATAGTGCAGAATGTCAGTTGAACACTGCAGTTTTTTTCTGTTGCCTGTCAGATTGTCCAATAAGACTCCACTGAGTTCCTGGGTAAATGCAAGGCAGACTGAGTGACATCATCTGTCTTTAATGTCAAACTGTATAACACCCATCTTAGCTAAGACTTTGGTCATGACTGACAGTGCAGACTGGTCGTTTTACACCATCAATCAGTGTCACTTCTGACATCTCTGTTAATGTGATCTCTGTTGAGTATATAAGACTATATTGCCATCATATAGACAAGCTTACTTCACCATTTTTGACTGATCAGCTCCCTCGACCTCGACTCTATCTTTTATAAACACACACACACACACAATCAATTGCTGTGCTCCTATTGGTTCTTTATTAAACAGGCAGGCACAGCTAAATTAGTGAATTAGTAACACTGTACAACTGCAATCCATAATTTCTGCTACAAATCTGTCATTGCCTGAATACAGTTGAGGCTGGGATTAATCGAAAAGGCAATTAACATTGAATTGTCTGAGCTAAGGTGATTCGATAGTGCCAATTTTGCCAGACCCTGAAGGAAATCTTTTGTGACACCTGGTCTCTATCACCAATACTGCAGCAAAAATGGTACAGTGTGCATTTGGGTGTACATACTGAGGTTCAATAGGGTTTGAAGTTTGTAAGCACGAGCAATTGTTTACATAGCAACCACCACTAAGATCAGCCCTATAAAAGATGGAAAATTAGGTTCGCTGTGCAGATTTTACCATGGAGAACATTTCGGAGATCCGTGAAGTGCTGCTGGAGAACATGCTGGAGGGACAGGAGCTCAAGAAGGTTGTCCTGCAGCAGGGTTCCCGTGAGCAGCAGGCAATATTTGGCCTGGGGGCAGAGACACACAAGATGGACAAAGCTGAATGGCTGAGGGGGCACAGGCAGTTCAATCCAAGCAGTTAACCCATCTGGAAAGCACACACTACTGTTTTTACTGAACAGACTGTGTTGGTGTAATAGAGCTCAAGGCATTTATTCTTAATGACCACTGACAGTCCTGGGTTGCTATGGACAAGAGCTATACATTCAATTTATTGTAGTCATGGTAATCTTACGTTGATGGTCATGAGGTATCGGTAACACAGTGAGTTAATGTTCATACTCCAGCTTCAGCTTGCAAAACAGGCTGTGGTCACTATTATTTCCAATAGCCAGGTTGTAACTGCACACAGGAGACCATCTTAATGAGCCGTCGTCTTAAAGGGGCAGGACATGCAGCACAGCCACGTTTCATTACCATAAATAATAAATGAGACAGGGTCATTTTACTTGGACCTTTTCAGGTTCACTCAAATGCTGAGTATTTCATCATTATTATGTCCTTAACAGGGGTGATTTCTCTATGGTAACTTTCATGCCTCATGGCTCTGTGTGGCATCAAAAGATACATGTCCCCTGTTACCTCATGGTACCCTTCTCGAGTTTGCATGCAGATGGTCTATGAAGAATATGACAACTTGACTCAGTGGGCTCAGGGCAAGAATTATGAGTGTGTTTGCTAGTTTAAGATTGTTTGAATACTTACATTGAAACTTTGATGTTGTAATCCACCATTTGATTTATTATCTAATAGCAGACCCTAGTGAAATAAATCAGAAAATGTAAACATTTTCCTAACTCAAAACATTAAAGATGAAGTGTTTATTGTTTATATTAAAATACATTTTCCTATTGCAGATGAATATGCAGAAAGTACAGAAATTATAAGTAACCCATCATTCTACTACCATCCCAGTAGTCCGCCTAGTCCAATAAAGCAACATTGACTCAACCAATGGCGTGAGATTAGGATGAGCAGTCTGTTTTTATTGACCAATGGCAAAAAAAATAAAAAATCAATTTGAAAACAGTAAGTATTTTAGCAATTATATTTGGTTATATTGGCTCTGTTTTAGCATAATAAACCAGCACTTTCAAACTGGGACACCAAAGTTTCAGTTCCCTGACCCAATTATCTGTAAAAGTAACAAGTTTAAGATGAATAAGATTTAAATCTCTGTTATAAGAAAAGATTTGCTTTGAGTTGCTGTATTCACCGAGTGTTGAGGCAGGAATGGTGATAAGGTGAGACTCACAGTGTCCTTCCTGATACAAGTGGGCCAGGAACGAGATGGTCTGGATGGTCTTCCCCAAACCCCAAAAAAAAAGAACATCTATGTGACTATCATCCATCGGTCAGAATATCATGCTGTCTTTGGACAAACACAGTTAATAAGACACCATCTTATCTGCCAGGATTCCACTCAGGTTGTTCTGATGCAGCAGAGCAAGCCACTTCTGTCCAATCAGCTGGTATGGCTTCAACTGGAAACTAAAAAAACATAATACACAATATTTCTGCTAGCTACAGTTCATCCAGAATGCAAATTCTGTCACTGTTATTTGTCCTCATATCATTCCAAACCTGTATGACTGCTTATTTACATTGTGACTATAATATATTGACTAGCATTATATTATGAGCATTATATAAATAGCATTATATTAATCTCCAAAATGGACTAAAATGTCCAAAATAGTCTGTAAACTGTAAAGAATATAAAGTTCAGTTTCAGTATACAGTTGTATGAAGGCATTGTTATTGTGCATTTTGTGTTTTGTCTACAGGTTCACCGCCCCTGGTCAATTACTTTTATAGCAAAAAGCACCATCTTCAAAATTCCTTTTTTGCTTGTCCTTTGAGATCAATTTAAATCAAAGTGAGGTTGAGTAAATGATTTTCATTTTTACTGAAGTAACCCTTTAGGTATCTACAGCATTACAACATGTCTAGCTCCTAGATAACTTTTCTTTCCTTTAGAAGCTCTCGACATCCTGCCAACAGCTAGGTGGAAGGGCCAGTCCCTCTGTGCTTAGCATCATCCTGAGAACCAGATGAGCATGATATGATTAGGACCTAAAAGTTTTTGTAGGTGGGCAGTTGCAAACAGCAAGAAGAATGTGTTCATTTTTTTCTGAGCTCAATGATCTTCTGAGCTTTCTTCAAAGAGTATCCTACAATCAGTGTGAGCTCATCTACTGAAGTCGTCTGAATGAAGATGAGGATCTCAGATTTGCGTCTGATTGGTCAGAGTCAGTCTAGTAATACATTAATGGAAGAGGCCTCTTAGTCAATGTATTCCTTGCATGAAAACAAAGCCGATTGCTTTCTGCTCATCTGAGGTGTTTTGGTACTTATAAGAGGTCTGCGTGGTTTTGGTTGGGGTGTGCTGGGACGCTGGCAAACCTGAGCTTGTTGGGGGGTGTTTGTGACCCATCTTGTGTGTTTGGCCGCAGGGGAAAGTTGAGATTATCGTCCACTGATTACATTGTGAAGCGTGAAGAGTATACATTGAATCATGAGATGACAGTTAATTTCTTGTATTTCTTACAATGGCGCAAGCAACCAAAAACTTTTGCTTTGTGATACTGCCTCCTTAGTACCAACAGGTGTCATTAAAGAGTCCAAGACCACTCTCATATTAGTTTTTTTGAAGACAAATAAGAGCCAGTGAAACAAGAACAAAAAATGACTTGCACCTTGAAAAGTGACCAGCAAATTTTAATGATATCAGAGATAATTATTTAGTACTTCTTAGCATACTATTACTTTTTTAAAAGCAGCAGTGAAACAAACCCTGTTTTTGTTTTGAGAACAAAAGACTCGTATTAGTCTCCTTACCATACCTCGATTTGCAATGGTGAATTTATAACAATGATTTATATTTTGAGCTGTGAGGTCTAATATCAGTTTGGCTTCATTTAACTACAAGATACCTAAGGAAGAATATGTAAACTAACTTGCAATTTTTTTGCAACAGAGATGGTGATAAAAAGGCAGAAGTTACAGATTGCAACAATAATGTATTAATCTATTGCATTTATGGTTATTTTGTTGTACTTTCAATTTACACGCATGTTATCTATTCCATCATATATGTTTAGGCACTTTTTAATTTGATAATCTTTATCTATTCAATTTTAATGTTTCTCGCAAGATAATAACGAAACCACACAAATTACCATTTTTCAAATGTATTTAGAAAATATTTAGACAGGGTTTGGCTACCAGACAATTTGTAAACCCCATAGAAAACACAAAGATTTCTCCTGAGGTTGATAATCTGAGGTTGACATTTTCTGAAAGATAAGTGAATCTTTTCACTGACCATTTACAGAAAAAACATGTATTTTGTACCCTGTTTGTGGATAGTGCCACATGTTCATTCATACACACTCCCCAATGTACTGTCAATGACAAATGACAAATAGACTAATAATGCAGCCGTAAATCATCCAGAAAAGGATTAACCAGCAGCCTGGCATCTGATATTCCACATGGGAAAGACATACTGCTAGTGTCCTTGATCAGGACGCTGTTTTCAGCTCTGCAGTGGCATAAACGGTTTTGCTGTCAGAATTGAAAGAATCGGTGAGACTTCATGCTATAGATATCCATTGACTAAGCTCACCGCTGGATCCCACCTCCTTTTGCCATGCCGGGAGCTGCTGCTCCCCTGGGAATCTGCTGCGGTTTCCTCTCATGGGCCAAATCAGCCTCTGAAAAGACAGCATGTAGACGGGGCTCGACATCACACTGATCAATGGAGGTAAAGCTCTCATCTCAAGCTCAGCTGGATTCAGCAACAATGAAGCCGTGTGAATGATCAATACAGCATCATCATGGGATCTGTTAAGACTGATGGACTGACTCAATGGGCTCATTTGTACCTGCTCTCCTAGATGTCTTCAGAGGCGAGGAGGATGCGCTCTTGGTCTCCTGAAACATCAATAAGATGGAACGAAAATCACAGCTGGGATTCACCCAAAGCATGTCACGTTGCATCATGCCTACACCAATACCCAGAATTCTGGTAGCTATTGTTTAATTCACTCACACAATCTTCAATTTTAGGATTTGAGACCTTCTAAGGCAGTGGTTCTCAAATGGTTTTGCTTCTGGGCCCAGCTTTTACATTAAAATCAAATTATGCAACACAGTACCATAATTGTTTACCATATAAATACAACCTGTACAGTCTGTAAAATAAAGCATTGAAAATGATCAACATTTACCATAAATGGCACAATCCCAACAATATGCAAACTGTTGGGTTAATAAATGTCTCTTTATTTTGATGGTCTCTATGGCCAATAATTAAAAACAAAGTGTGGCCGGCACAAACCTTATTTATCCTTGATGAGAATAACCTCCGGAAAATAGGAAAGGCTATTAACATTTACAATATATACAAGATTATAAAATTCATTATAATATGATAAAATACTATACAATGTACTAATATTAATACTAATATTATAAAATACAGGATTTTACAACCATTTATTGTTTTCTTTATTTTTTATCTGTTGTCTGGACGCTATGGAAACAGGCCTGCAGCCCAGCTTTTAAGAACAGCTTTAAGAAACAAAGTTTTTGTGACTGACTTGTTTGTGATGTAGATCTCATTATACTGCTGTACTTCCTCTCCATCTTCATCATAGTCACTTCCTCCTCACTGAGACATTGCAGGCTTAGATGATCCTGCTTTTTTCTCCAACTCATCTTGTCATGACATGAAACTATGTAAAACATACCAGTGTGTTTTCAACGCCGCACGTTTTTTCTATCAGATCTATCAGACATGCTGGTTTGGGTTTGTTCTAATTGTATTGCTCAAAGGTTGCTCTTTCATAGCTCAGGATATCTAATCAAGAAGTCTCAGATGTTTTTCCTGAAATTATTATTTTTAAAAACACTATATTGGGGCTTAAATTTCCTAGATAAGAATTTAGATTTGGAATTATCTACTTTATTAAAGCTCTAAAAGCTCCTACAATACAGAGAAATCTCTGATTTCTGCAACATCAGGAGGTGCTGAAGGGTAACAGACGCGCTGAAGGTCTGAAACCAGATTACTAGTTACAGTTTGACAAAAAAGAAAAATAACTGAAGAATTAACTAAAATATTCATTTATTTTTCCATTCCATTGATCAGGGTCTTGTCTCACGAGACGGACACTATCACACTTGTCACAGTCTACTCGAGGGATTCACGTGATCTAAGGATGCAGCTTCATTCTTTCTCCTCATTGTTTACGCAACGCTTTGACAATAGCTGAATGCAGATTCAAATACCATTCCATGGATCTGAATCGATACAATCATATACGACAGCTGACATCGTTTTTCGAATCAATCCATTAACAAAAAGAGATGATTTTGGACAATGTCAACTTCTCCGTCTCTAACAAAGACTCTCACACAGCCGTACTAATCAATTATTGCTTTGTCAATAAACAGTTAATCATCGGCTTTTGGCGTCGGCGATGACCAGGTAGCCCTGTTTAATACAGTGTTTTTTTTTAATCTGAGTGCTTGGGATATTTCACCGGTTGTATCATATCTTAATGAATGAAGACGACACACGCTACCCGGTTGTAACATCTGTAACTACGGTGGCAGTAAAGGTACGCACATGTACTCCCACGAGCAGAGACTTGACATGAGTCACACGGGACTGAGTGAGAGATGACGATTACTACAACATTAATGCATTCATTTCATTATATTGTTATATTCATCATAGTTACAATAAAATAACAAGCGTTGACGGATTTTAGCAACACTAATTATTATTTAATTCGATGCATCACGTCAATATATACATTTTAAAAACAGGACATCTGGCTGATTTCAACCAAATTTTAACTAAGTTTTAATGTTGACATAAGGAAACCTACAAATTAATCCTTTTATTAAAAACAAATAGCTGCAAAACTAAACTGTTTAATACACGCATGCAATCTGAATTCACGCGGTCTGTGATTAACAGTTTATGGGTAAACTGTTGGACTGTTTATGCGTAAAGAATTACTCTCTCTTGATTTAGCATCCAGCACCAGGATAATAAGATGCCAGGCATAACTTCGTTGTTTGATTGACAAAAGCCCTGTGCACCGTAACGCTTGATCTTGCTTCGCAAGGATGCAAGTTGGCAGAGACGAGACAACAATAACAAAGGCGTTTCAGATGCTGCTGACGCTGCGAGGTGACGCGCTGCGACTGCAGTATACTGCAGCGACTGTTTCCACACGTGCTGTTCTTCATATTTTGGTTTTACATAACGATAAATCTTAACAACACTGTTCACGTACTCTTGCTTTGCGTTTTTATCCTGGTATTTTTGAGATGTTTGAAATGTATAATTTTGCATACTGTGTCGTGCGGTAATAAATTACTGTTATACTGTAGTTGATACGGGCAGACAGCTCTCCGTCGATCCTACAGGAGACTGTTTGGTTGAAGAGGTGAATAATTACATAAAGATATAATTAAATTATGGATGGTATTTACTGGAAACGTCATCACCGACCTGAGTAACCAACTTGTCCCGCGAAAAGTGAAACAAGCAAACATACGGGAATAAAAGCAAAACATTTAACAGATTGACATAGCGCTTATGTGAAAAATAGACCAGACGTTTGCAATGTGTTGAATTTGGACTGTATTACAATCTGGTATCATACGATTTTATTAATATCATGTTGTCATCTTATTGCTTATTGATTGATTGATTGATTTTTAAATGATTTTTCTGCTATTTCATCCAGTCCTGTTCAGTAGTGTAGTCTTGTAGCCTATTATATGGTGTATAATAGTTCAAAGTAAAAAATAAAATATTAGAAAAAATAAGTTTTGCTCGTTTCACTTATTTTGTGGCGTATTACTGTTTCATTTGAGCAAGTCTCGCGAGAAACGTTAAAGCAGGCTTTATAAAGACAGCGCTGCACGCGAGTGTAGTGTCACCTATAGAGCACTTAAAAGTATTAGGAAATCGATAGTACCAAAACGTCTGAACGTAAAGAAACGTAGAATAACCACATTTATTTTAAGAAACTGTTCATTAACAGTTATACCAAAGGCCGAAGAAAAATAAAATGGAAAATCCAGATTAACATTACCAATTTAAAGACATTAAGCATTTCATTGAGAATATAAATGACTGACATTCCATAGCTAATTTGAATTAAGAACTCATAACAAAATATTAGTAAAACTTAACGTTTCTTTGTATTTCTTTTCAGGTTGTATATAATAGCAATAGCATATTGGACTGGTCAACGCAATTAAGTGTAACAGCTGAACGGAATTAACATACATGTATATTGTGAACGCATGCATTTTTGAAAAGCATGTTGCCACCTTCCTTAAGTGACGTCAGCCCAGTTGTTTTGGGTCGATCGACCAATCGGAAGCGCGCTCTCGCCTCTACAGAAGCCGCCATGGGTCTATCCACGCGCCAGCTTTTATCCTCTGTTACTCATCACAACGCCCCCTCGGTAGGGTGCATGCACGGGGCTCACAGACTGCTGCTTTAAACAGCAGCTCTGACATGGAAACCCCATTGCAGTTGCAGAACGATTTCTATCCAGAGCAGCAGCAGCACTATAAGTACCAGCACTACTGCGGACGCGAGGAAGAGCGCTCCATCAGCCACTGCACCTGCAATTACTCCTCCACCTGCGAAGATGGAAGAAAAAGCCAGCCTTTGCACGGGACGCCACTGGGAACTTTGAGGACACCGTCCGTATCATCTTCTACCAGGCAAGGTGCTCAGTATAGCGAGTTCACGCCCTCTAGTCATGGTAGTTCATCCAGACACCATCATCATCCTCATCGCGATCACAGCCGGCAGAACAATCGGGACAGTCCGGCCAGCAGCCACAGAGAGAGTAACTCTTACACTCAAATAACCATGACCAGCTGCAGATATAACGGAGGCGTGATGCGTCCGCTGAGCAACTTGAGCTCGTCCCGAAGAAACCTGCACGAGTTTGATTCGGAGTCCCAACCTCTGCAGCCGGTCTCTGCGGCGGACGCGTCCGACACTGTCGTCTCCAAACCGGAGAACAACTCCACCACCCTCATGCCTTACGCAGCGGGGGACGGAGGAGCAGGGGGTGGATGTAGCCACAGTGGCGGAAAATCTGGCAAAAAGAAGAACCAGAACATTGGGGAAAAGCTCGGGCACAGGAGGGCCCTGTTTGAGAAAAGAAAGCGTCTGAGCGACTACGCGCTCATCTTTGGGATGTTTGGGATCGTGGTGATGGTTATTGAAACTGAACTCTCGTGGGGAGCCTACGGAAAGGTGCGTAACTTAATAGTCCCCAAATCCTGCAGGTCTTCCACATCTAGGTCAGAATTCATTAACCTGAGTCTGGTTGGCGAGAAAAACGCAAGAACTTTGTAAAGTGCGTTTGAATGAAGAACTGTGGCAAGGTCACGTTTATCTTCCACATAAAGAGTTTTGGTTTGCTGTAGCACCTTTTAAACCCACGATGGTAGACTTACGATATCTAAAGATGGAATATTTTTGGACAAAAGTATGAAAATATTTTAATATTTTAATTATTTTAATTAAATAAACAGTGGGGGTGTACAGCTAAAATTGTCTAAAAATTAAAACCCCAATTTCTAATCAAACATTTAAATGCACATTTGCTTAATTTATGCACATTTTATTTATATATTTATGCACTTTCCATAAACTCAATGATTCAAGGGGATCATTATTTAATATTGCACTTAAAAGCCTGTTTTTTTACTTTCAGGGTGAGTTGTGCACACTTCTGTTTGGCTTTTTTGCAGAATATAACCTAATTTTATAAACACAAGAAACATACATTGTGTTATACAATTACATATACTGTTGAAATACATTTACACTATTGCTAAAAACATAATTCTAACTTATTAAAGATGTAAGAAAAACTATAGGTAGAAGCCCAAGAAGGTAGAAGACATGTACAGAAATGTATAAGAACCGAATTTGAGGAACATTCCAGCATGTACATTACCTGTAGGAGTAACCCCAGCAAAAACTATCTACAAGAGAAAATCAAATATCAGGTGGCGTAAAAACAGTTTATTATTGATTTCCTGACAGACTGCTCCTTTAATTCCAACAACGCAATATGTTTTGTTTTTCTCCATAGCAAGAAAGTGAAGGAAAGTTGAGAAATGTTGCCATGTTAACGTTGTACTAAAGAAGCTACATTTCAGTATAATTGTGACCATGTGGTTTGACTTTCTCAGACTTGCTTTAGTGCTTCAGCCTTATGGTGGTAAGGTTTTCAAGAACATCTCATTCAATTTAGACACAAAAGTGGAGATAGTCTCATATTCATCTGAAAAACACAAAAATGTGTCAGAGAAATCTGAACAGGAAGTGGTTTCAGAATCTATCAGTGTATGTGTAAACTGACTAATCCAGATTGCTTGAAGTTGTGTTGTTTTTTTGTGTTTTTTTTTTGCAGGAGTCACTGTATTCTTTAGCCCTGAAATGTCTGATAAGCCTTTCTACAATCATTCTTCTTGGTCTGATTATCATATATCATGCCAGAGAGATTCAGGTAACTGCAACTGTTTACTGTTTTCACATTTTAGTAATGTTAATTTTAGGGCTTTTTGTGTTAACTCTTGAAGTGTTATTTCAAGAGTCAATCAGTTTGTGAGAACTTCTTATCTTCAGACTAATGCTCAACATATTGCACTTGAAATCATAACTATTACCATAGAATTGCAATCAGATTATCTACAATCGCATTGCATCCTCTCCATTTCAGACTGGTTAAATCAGATCACGCCGTAAAATCCTGTCAGTGGCTTGATGACTTAACAACAGTTCACAGTTTATAAGCTAGTTGAATAGACAAGGCCAGGTTTAATTGACCTCTTACCCCAAAAAATGTGTATATATATATATATATATATATATATATATATATATGTATGTATTACAATATTTATTATTGAAATATTTAATAAATAACAGTAATTATTTATTAAACAATTACCGAAACCTTCCAGAGCACAACATGAGATGTACAGAGTATTAACTAACTGTATTTACTGCAGACTTGCACTTGTTTGTTCTCTATGGTAATCCAATTTGGAGATTTAGTATGTAGACTTTCAGTCTACTTTCAGTGTCTTGAATACTGATATTTGTAAAAGTATGTTGCCAATATATGGTGAGGGAAGGAACTTTACTGGATGGTTGGAAACTTTGTACTTGGAAGTACATAGAATACTTTCATTGGCATGACCTCGCAGTTGCATCAGTGCTTGTTGTATTACTTATGGTGAATTTTTTGCTGTTCAGCATCTATGTCTCTATTGTAATGTATTACAATGCATTAAGTAATGCTTTTAAGAAAGATGCCATTTAACTTGTGCTGGCGGGAGGAAATCCTGTAAAGTCTCAATAGTGTCTATGATGCTGTTTAACACTCTGCAGTTAGAGAAGTAATGCATCATTTATTGGATGAATCCTTTCTTTCTTTCTTTCTTTTTTCTTTCTTTGTTTTCTTTTTCTCTGTCTCTCTCTCTCCATTCATTCCTTCCTTCTTTCATCGATTCCCTCTTTCATTGATTGAAAAAGGTGCTGTTATAAAAACATTGCTCTGTTGGTACATACAATTTTGCATTTAATTCAAACTGACATTTTAGGTAAATCTGATCTGCTTGTGTTTCAGTAATGAAGACCTATGAGTTAGTGAAGTTAATGTTTAAATAAACAACTGAAATTGACACACCACATTTATTTAGAAAGTTGTTTTCTTTGCCCTCCTTTCAGCATTGTGCTGTTGCATTCTGGGTAGGACCGCCAATATAATTACTGCACTTAGGTTTATTTTCTTGGCTGACACTTTCGCATGAAAGCAACTTGACAAGAATGTTTATATATTGTGTTTGAGTGATACTTAAGTTAATAGCAAAACATATAAATCAGGGATCTAGATTAGGCCAAGGAGCACAAATAAGCTTGTTCTGCCAGTAGAAACATAGCGCCAACAAGATCATAGCTTTATTGGCGGTGGGGGAGTGTTATTAGTTAATGGTGTGCGGCCAGGGAAATACGAAAGGGAAATTCGATTAGTTTTGTTACTGTTTTTTCTTTAGAGACGTGAGCAGGGACAAAGAAGATGCAACATTTTGGACTTTGAGGTACTTTTCATCTTTGTTTATAGGACAGTAGAGTTCAGACAGGAAGGTAGGTGTGGGATTAGGACCTTGGCCATCCAGGCCAGACTTAAACCCAGGTCCCAGTGAAATGAAAAAGAAAACAGAAAAAGACCTTCAGCAGAGATGGAGAGAATGAAAGGGCAAGAATTTGGCCTGAAGGGAAAGGTGTTCGATCTTGCCAAGACCGCAGGTGACAAACAGCCATCCGACGAAGATGTCAAACAGACACGGGGAGTATTTCTCTGTGTGGTTATTGAGCTGGAGATAATTAAGTAATGCTGGCACAGCAGAGGTATGAGAAAGCATGCAATTTGATAGCAGAAAAACCAGGCACTCTGCTGTAAATATTAAAACATCTTTGTGGAACTCTTATGAAACAGACGCAGGGTGTAGTACAGTAAATTGACCTTCTCAGCGTAATTGTAATAATCTTGTTTTAAAGTAGCAAACTTAGAAAGTGCGTCTGTGAAACGGCATTTTAAAAGAACATTTTTTGGTTCTTTGTTAAAATCAGAAGGCATTTTTTGATCTTTAAATATGGTTAAATGTGGGCTGCTGTCTTAGATCTAATGGAACAATGTTAAAATGAACAGTCTATCCAAAAATGCAAATTCTGTCAAAATGTATTTACCTTCATATTCCAAACCCAGATATGACCTTCTTTCTTGTGTGGATTTCAAAGGAAGATGCTTTGCAGGATGTCCAAGCTGTTGTTTGCCCGAAAACAAAAGTGGATGGTGATTTATACTGTCAATGATTTTACTGAAGCTTTCAAATCTCATTTGTACTTTGTTCAGTTAAATCATTTTATATTTAGACGTGGCACAGCAGGTTAACCCTCATTAAAATATCCCCGACTTGGCAAGTTTGAAAAATGTGGCCTCACATTTTCTGTGAACTGTTTCTATAATAATGATATAATAATGCTGTTCTTTGAAAATAATAAAACGCATATGTTGTAGTTGTTTGAGAAACTTGCACTAATTAAGTCTTTCAAAAAACAATATTTCCACAAACAGACGTGTATACATCTGTGTATACAGGAAACAAAACTTAAGACTTTTTAATATGTATGCAAATGTTTTCAACAAAAAATCATTAAGAGTTCTGGCACTGTGACCATAAATGCCTGAGCAGTTTTACTTTTCACACTGTTGAAATATGATGTCGTATATTCATGAGCCAGTTGCACTCTCTGTAATATTTAGGGCCTGTACGTCTCTGAGGGACATTAATCATGTGAATGCTTTACCAGAAAAATTTCATTCTGAAGGGGCCAAACAAAAAGGCCCTGTATAGCCAACAGAAATCCCTGCATATCACTACCTGATACATTATCTAAGTATTTTTAATTTTTCACAAATATATTCATAAAATTGCTACTACAAATAAAGGTTATGTGTTTGTTAGCTGCAGACATGATTGTTAGCTGAACCACAAATTGCTAGTATTACAGCATGTCTGCTCATAGGGAAATAGAAACACAAGACCTTATTAATATCTTAATTATTTCTTGTAGAGAGAGCAATAAGATTAAATGAAGGGCAAGTGGAGACTCCATAATCTCAGGAATGTCTCACACCATACTCGGATTTGCCATCATAACAAAGTCAGAGAGTTATATTTCTCATAGGTTTCTCATATATTTTGTCATAATATTTCTTATAAGCCTCTTCTAAAAACAGATTATCTAAGGTGAACTTAAATAATTTATTTCTTAGTTTTATACTTCTACTGTTTGTCAACAATTGTCACATTTGTGTCTTGTGTTTTGTATTTCATCTTAAGAGAATCATTTCTTAAGAGAATCATTTCTTAAGAGAATCACAAATAACTGGGGACTTCAGCCCTGATGCATTGTGGGAAATGCGTGATGCGTTTTCCTGTGACATCTTCCCCTAACCTGAGACGACTGACTAGTGTCACGTAGTGTCTTGTATCCATGTAACCACTGATTCCTGAGTTTTCACTGGCCAGGGTTACAGTATAGATATTTTAAGATTAAACGAGAAAATGTACATTGAACAATTTCAGTTAAATCACTATTTACAGTTAACTTCAAAGTAGTTACAGTACAAGATTAAATAAGAAAATGTAAGAGAAGAGTTAATTTGTTACAATTAAATAAGTTAAAATAAATTACATGTATTTTTATTAAGTAAAATTACAGTACAGCTTATATATAATTAGAAAGCTTAATTGAGTGGTTCAAATCACTAGATATAAAAGGATAAGTTATTCTGCGGTTAACCCAAGCTACATGCATACCTAATACAACAGCTGTCATAGTTTACTGTCAGCGTTCAATTACACAGATGAAAACCTGAAGATTGAAAATCCAGAAGCACCTGCAACAGAGGATTTACTTAGCAAAGTGTCCTCTTAGGGGCCACTTTGATATCATAAATTAACCATTGCATTTATTTGTAATTGGGCTGAACCTCTCTACCTAATTCTCTAATGAGATCGAGCAATTCCTTTTCTTGCCACAAGATATATGTTCCCATTCTCTACATTACACAGATTAAATATTGAGCCACGCTCCATCAGTTATATTGAGCTCTCCTGAAACCAGTAACCAACCCCTGCCGTCCACCAGATAAAACGGATGGCACAAAAGCAAACAACTATTTGTCCGCGCCCCGTCGGGGCAACGTAAGGCGAAATGTCAACACAAACCGCCGAGCCACTGGTATGAACACGTGTTAAATCGATTATTTTGTTGTCTCTGTAGAGACCTGTGGTCTCAGTAGACTTCAGATCTAGTGACAGTAAGGATGTTACTGAAGAGCCAGCGACCTTGGGTTGCACCAGTCAGTTTAGTTTGTGTCTGTATTGCGGTTCTCATTTATCCCTGTCAATAATCAGCCTTCTGTCCATCATTTGAGCTGAGCACTGTTTCTTCTATGAGTTACATAACAGTGTGTCAAAAAAATACTGAACATCCGAAACGATCGAAATACTTTTTCTCACAAATGAAACATTTTTTCTTCAGATTATAATGCTTCTTTTTGTCAGGCACAGAGAACTTTAACTTGCGAATTTGAACTCGTTTGCAATAGTTTTTTTATACATGTTTTATTTTATTAGCCGTTTCTCATGGTTGAATTAATGGCCACAGCTCAAATCTTGTTCAGGTTATCTGGTACGACCCTTAGCTGTTGTAAGCAGGTCATTACACGTGCACCTTCCCCTCTGTTGTCAAATTCACCATTTTTCCATATCTACCTGCTCAGCCACTCAGTGAATATTAGATACTTGAAGGTGAAGCACCATCACGTATTGTATTGCAAGTTGTCCATTACCATAATTGGTTTTGCCTACCAAGTAGGTTTCCTTACATAACCCATTTTAAATGTTTAATTACTCCATTTTGAAGCTATGGAGTTGCAGAGCGCTGCCTCCGTGACAGTGAGCGTTTTGCTCAAATAAAACAAAATTAAAGCTTTGCGGTTATCATCCTTTGTGTAGGCTGTGTGGTTTGTTGGTTGTTGTTGTTAAGCTTTGAATAAGATACCGTCTGTCACCGTCTGAAAGCCAGCTTGTGTTTCGCTGTCTAAGTTACACTAGCACGGAAAGTCGGACAACAGCCTAAACTAACAGACAGCCTGGTTAATGTTACAGCTTCCCTGCCAATTGTTGGGCATTTCAAGACACTTTATGTGGCTTATCTGGTCTGAAATCCTCACCTCTTCTGACTTTATGATTTCTGTCAAGAATAATTGTAAATTAGAGCGTTCTGACTGGATTAGGTTTGATTATTTTGCAGAGGGCTGCTGGGAGGCATCCCTTGTTCTTGGTTTCATGTTGCTGCATTGGATTAAGAGTGTGTTGTAGGAGAATGCGTTTCGTGTTTGTGTATGTGCATCATGTGACTATGAGGGGTTGGTGTCATATATATGGTCTGTGATTTGCTTGACTAATGTGTAGGTGTCTATGCTGTTTATTTTTTCACTATTGAAGTGTTTTAGCTAGAGAAACACCTTTGAGGTGTGAAGGATCTATTGTCTGTGTGATTGATTTAAGATTGTATTTGGTTCCAGCTAAGGCGACCAGGACTATTATTGCTGCTCCCAATTTATGTAGGGTTAGGAGTTTTCAAAACGACTCAACTACCTAGCAACAAGCTGGAATACCCTAGCAACAGCACAGCATTGTCATAGGTGGAGTTTAGGGGGGTCCAGGGGGTGCACTGCCCCACCACACCAGAGCCAATCGATTTTGTCAGATATTAATAAAAAATATTTTATTTGTATTATCTTAATTATTTAAATGAGTAAATTATTGCTAAATTAATTTTAATTAATGCTTTAATAAAAAAATCTGAGTTCGTGGTCTACCGGTAGGTAAAGATTACCCAGGCAAAAATGTGCATTATTACCAACAACAACTCTAATTGTTGTTGAGTTTATTTCACTTCAAGGGGAGATTTTTTTTCTTAATGAGGAATACAGAGATTAGGAATTCAGGTTAAATTACTTGGCAATGTGTGAGTTGATATATTTTGAGATTTCATTTATCTTCATTTATCTTGCCAGGTTTTAAAATGTCATCTGAGGCTGTGGATTTGTCAGAATAACTGATCATGAAAGGGATTAAACTGTTATATTTTAAGGTTTTAAACTACAATGCAAATATTCGTAACCACGTTTTTGTCTGGTTTTACAGTAAAATATCCAAACATTGAGCATAAATTTACTTTAAGAAGCAAAAATGTGTCAGATAAGATTAAATTTATAAATTAAGTTTAACCTGACTGGCAATTTTTTATTGTTTTAAGTTTAAATCTATCACAATTTGGTAAGGTTTATAGTTGCCAATGGAAAGGAAAAATAAACTTATTCATGATCATTTCTGTGAAGAAAAAAGATTAAAAATATAAATATTAAAAAAAATCATTTTGTGCAACCATCATGTGAATAGAAAATAGCAGGAGCCATTTAAAACAAGCTATTGAAGCCTAAAGCAAGACCCATATTAGAGAATAACTCAGTTGTGCTCCGCATAAACGCATTACTGTGTGAAATAGCCTGGTGTCATACAAAGCAGGAGACCCATTTGCACATATTGCATCAGGGGTTTATCATTTGTGCCTGTTTCTCATATCAGATAGCCACAGTCACATTGGATAAAGTCTGTCAGCACAAGTCTTCGGATTGTGCTGACTGCCCTGCTCTGGTGAAATATCTCTCTCTGACGGCGGCAGTCGGGTAGACCTTGAGGTGATTGAATGCGCTAGAAGGAACCACAGCTGATTGGCACAGAGTGCTAAAGAGTGCAGGGATTTGACAATGGAGCTAAAAAAAATGCTGTTGGTAACATATAAACCTTTCTAGACAGGTCTAGCCTGAGCTTGAGATGGGAAATGCTCCAGTGGAAGCCACAAATCACAGTGTAATTTCCTTTGCCTTTAAAAAAAAGGTATTTAATTCCTGGGGAAGACCTGCACTACCCATACTGTTGCCATGGATACCAAAACCGCCACCTACCATAAAGCATGTGACATGCAAATGACATAATAGGGTATCCCACATTTGACTACTGCAAGACAAAGTTTTATATTTGTTTTTATTTAATTACTTGTAATGCTTCATGGGACAAGTTGAACATTATTCATAAAGAATTGAAATGCACAGGTTTGTGCCTTTTTTTAAAGATTTTTTTTACTTTAAATCAAATTTCATGATGTTGCCGATGGATTGGTTTGAGATTTTGAGTTCTATATCGAAGAACTTCTGGTAACACTTTACAGTAAAATTGTTTACAGTAGCTAACATTAGCTATTATAGAAGGTAATATGAACTAACAACAAATAATACTTTTATAGCATTTAATAGTCTTTGTTCGTGTTAATTTCTATATATAATACATTTTTAACATAAAAAAATGGCTAATTGGCTAATCCCTGTCTGTGGATACATTAAATGGAAAATATACAAAGCTGCAGGAAAAGTCTCTGTTATTGAGTAAAGCAGACGAAGCGTAAGATCTGCGCTTGAGGGAAATATGTATGAAATTGAGCAGGAGAGGCAAGAGAGAGAATTTCAATGAATTAAGAGAAAAAGCAATGCGGCTCCTGAGGCCGCCGGTCATGTGGAGAGAGAGCTGCCTGTGTATGGCACATGAAGCGTTTGAGAGCAGTGCATCCTGACAGGGGCAGAGGAGCTGAGGCAGATACAACAGTCAGCTGAGGAGAACAAGTTGCAAGTGGAGCTTTATCACATTAACACCTTCAGAACAGAGCCACAGACGTTCCAAACCACAACTCAACATTTTCAACATTATCAGCGTTTTACAGTAAAAAAAAGCGTACAGTATATTAAGAGCAATCATTACAGGGCATTCTGTTATGTATAATTTTCCATCACAGTTTTGTCTTGTGTTTAATTGCATTCTGTAATAGAAATAATGAAGCTAATAATAATATGATAGATTATTATTTTATAATTGAGATCTTTTGAGGTCTGAGATAGTTTTTAATACAAAACTAAAATCTGTTTTGCTGTGAAGTTTTAAGTATTATTGGATTTAGAATTTATTTGTATATTAGAATACAAATTCAAATTTTACAAATTTAATTTTTAAAAAATTAAATAAAGTAAATACAATTTTAAGTATTATTAGATTTTTAATATACAGATTTTTACAGATAAATACAGATTTTTGTACTTTTTCATTTTTTTTATATTTTCTCTGAATAGTTGTTTATGGTGGACAACGCCGCAGATGACTGGAGGATAGCCATGACCTACGAGCGCATCTTCTTCATATGCCTGGAGATCTTGGTGTGTGCCATTCACCCAATCCCAGGCAACTACACCTTCACATGGACGGCGCGTCTAGCCTTTTCCTACGCGCCTTCCAAGACGGACGCTGACGTGGATATCATCTTGTCAATTCCCATGTTCCTTCGTTTGTACCTCATTGCTCGGGTCATGTTGCTCCATAGCAAACTCTTCACCGATGCTTCATCTCGCAGTATCGGTGCCCTCAACAAGATAAACTTCAACACACGCTTTGTCATGAAAACCCTTATGACTATCTGCCCCGGCACAGTACTGCTGGTGTTCACCATTTCTCTGTGGATCATCGCCGCCTGGACTGTGAGGGCGTGTGAAAGGTGGCACGCTTTGTTGATATGACAGAAGTTCAAACCCTGTTAAGTCTTTTGACAAGTGCATTTTTCTTTTTTCTGTTGACATTTTCTTTTTAGAGGAATTTAGCCAAAGGGCTTTTTTGTTTGTTTGTTTTTGTTTGTTTTTATAGCCAATAGGCTGCAGTTGCGTCACAGCCATGAACCATGATTTACTACATGCATGTACATAGCACCTCCACTTAGCGGGAGAGAATTTGATGGGACAAAAAGCTGTGTAGTGTAGGATGAGTATTAAATATTTTTGGTTAGTTTTCCTGGAAAAGTAACATTTGTAAATTTTAGGAGTTAGGAGCATATGGATCTCAAAGCTAACAAAAAAGGATAAAAAGGCATATGGGATCTTTAATATGAGTACATTTTAAAAATCATAATTAAATAGTAGTCCAGATATGGACATAATATTGTTTGTCCCAGATTCTCCCAGACTTAAATGATAAGCAGATATTCTATATGGCTAAAGGTATGTGGTATGTGGATACTGGATATTTAATTTACAAACCACAGGAATCAATAAGGAGCTGGAACTGTCTTTGCTGCTGTAACAGCTTCCACTCTTCAGGGAAGACTTTCCATTAGATGTTGAATATGGCCGCAGAGATTTGCTCCCATTCAGACAAAAGAGCAATAAATGTTGGGTCCTGGCCGGCAGTCAACATTTCAATTCATTCAAGGTGTTCAATAGCTGCTTTCACTGTCAGCCGGGCCAATAGCCTTAGACCTCAAGCCCAGCTCCAAAATAGATCTGCATCCACACCATCAGACCAATAGCAGTGCAGCATTCTTCTAAACCCCACCCCTAATATGCCACACTGATGTAAACCAGAAATGTAAACTTTTAGCTAATTTGACTTTATTCTTATCAAGTAAAATAATGTTTTTTTTACTTGGTACTAAAACACCGTCTTACTGGAAATTGCAGTGTGGACACAACTGCCTCTGGCATGCAGTAGCTTGCCCTCATTTGACCTTGTTTGCATTGGAAATGCAGCCACTGGGGTTCAGATCTAGTTTATCTTCCACCCCAACCTCAGTAAATCATTTATAAATGGACCTTGTATCGTGCACAGGAACAGAGGAGGCCTGTCCCCAAACTGTATTTGTCTTGACTGGACTTAAGGGGCCAAGCCAAACCCATTCATTTAAAGTGGGTGTCAGTGTTCTTTTGGCCGTGTAGTGTACCTTTCAAAATATTTGATCACTTTCTGGGTGTCATATTTAATTCCACATGCCCATAGTTATTAATGGTGATGAATCACAACTTTGGAGGACTAGCTAGGTAAATGTTATTACAAAAATAACTAGTTCTGAGTTTGTTTGCAAAGAACACACTGTATAAAATCTAATATCAGATCACCATCTAATGCAAGAAATGCATACTGTTTTAATTTTATATATTTAATTTTTACAATTATTAAGACTTTCTATCATGGTAAGCCTAATAGTAAACAATTTACAAGAAAATAAGGCCAAAGCACCAAAACACGTCATTGTGGAGAAAAAAGAGACTCTTTCTAACCAGGTAAACCTTTTAGAGTATAAAATCTACCAGCAAAGTGAAAACTACTTCAATGTATAATGCTAGACAAATGAGAACAATTCTGATTGGTTACTTTCTACGCAATTAATTTATTGGTTGTGTATGTAGAGTTTACGTAATTATGAATTCTGTATTGTTTACTTGGTATGTTCTTTCACTGCTTTTAATTGTTAGATACCATGACAACATGGACGTTACCAGCAATTTTCTTGGAGCCATGTGGTTGATCTCAATAACTTTTCTAACCATTGGATACGGGGACATGGTCCCCAACACATACTGTGGGAAAGGGGTCTGTCTCCTCACCGGCATCATGGTAACTTTATCTCTATGGCACATGCTGTTTGTTTTACACAAAGCATAAAGCTGATTATGAAAATGTTTTCTTGTTTGTTTGTTTGTTTGTCAGGGTGCTGGATGCACTGCTTTGGTGGTTGCCGTGGTTGCAAAAAAACTGGAATTAACCAAAGCTGAAAAACATGTACATAACTTTATGATGGACACCCAGCTGACAAAAAGGGTAAGTTTGAACTCGCAATCCTGAGCCTTACGGTGTTGTTTAGTCACAGTTTATTATCTTTTTTATTTATTTATCTTTTCACAGTTTATTTATCTTTTCACACTTTTTAAGCTTTTCACACTTTTAATCCCTGTAAAAGTGTGAAAATAATATTTAGCTTATGCAAAGTGGAAAATAGGGTTTACACATGGGTGTGTTTAATAAAAGTTAGCAAAACATGAATTCATAAATGCAGGACCGTCCTGGGACAGGTTACTTGTGCAGATGCGTAGCTTAGCGGTTTATTTAAAAGGGGGTTTAAGGTAACATTATTACACTGGCTTGTCAGAAATATTGGAAACAGGCTAAATGTTTCTTTGAATGTGGTTTACTTAGTTAGCCAGATATTACAGGAATTTTAGGGTTAGGATTAGGTTCAACATTAAACAATACTTACAACCCATTTTACTTTCATAATGTGACACATTTATGAGTGAAACTGAATTTTCAACGTGAAAAAAACTTTATTGGAGAAGAGCTGCTTCCATCTGGAATTTATTGGATTGTGAAAAGTGGCTATTACATAACAAAGTGGCAGACTTGGTTGTGAGTTTGCAGTTAAAGAGCTATATGGAGAGCTACCCCTCTCCTGAAACACCTCCAGCAGCCAGTTTTGTAGAGGGTTTTTGACCATGGTTTGAAGGCTAAAGGTCATGTAAGGTTGGGCTTAGGGTTTAGCTTGATTTATGTTGTCTTTAGACCTATCCCAAAACTAAGTAAACCATGTTTAAAGTACACAACCCAATGGACTTCAAAAGAAGTGATGCTAACACGATGCTAACACTCCCACAGGTAAAAAACACAGCTGCTAATGTACTCAGGGAGACATGGCTTATTTATAAAAACACCAAGCTGGTGAGAAAGATGGACCACGCTAAAGTCAGGAAACATCAGCGCAAGTTCCTTCAAGCCATTCATCAGTAAGTCACACTTCTGGAGACCCATAAGAATTTCTGACTGCTTTTATGTGTGTAAATGTGTTTCATCAACAGTCTAAATGGTCTGAGCTCTGAATTGTTTGACACCTGTAGCCCAGGTTAGAAGCTGCTAATGATTCACTTCTCAAGTGTAGACGGGAAATCCACTTGCACTTTTATCACTTTTACTTTAAATATTTAGTAGGCTTCTTGTGATGGAGCTGTTTTCCAATTAGAGGAGAACATAAGAGAACATGTATTGTTCAGCTGTAAGTAAGGCACTAGACACTTTCTCCACATCAGTCTCACTTTTGGTGTTTATGGGGCATCTAAAAGCAGCAGTAACTGCCCTGTAAATGTCACTGTCTTCCAGTGCCTGATTTTTTTGAGGTCCCCAAAAGGCAAAATGGATTTAAACCAGAAACCTTTTGGGTTTGTAGTTTATTCACGGTGCCTTATTTTCCAGCACTCCTAGAGACACTGGCGTGAAATTGTTGGGTTATATAACACTTTGCCTCGTGTTCATGGTAGAAAAACTAATTTCTCCCCAATGTGAAATGGTACAGTAAACAGGTACCTGCAAACGGTAGAAGGTTTACGTTTTCGTCCTATCAAGACACTTGTCAACAAGACCTGGGGAAATACTTCTTTAATTGAATTTAATTCAAGTCGTCAGTCTATCTCTTAGCAGCAGTATCAAAGCAGCTTTGAAGTCCGCGGCTAACGCTGTAACTGTGTGTTGTGTAAGCTAATATAGAACAGAGAGTCTCTAAAGCAATTGGAAACCATGGAGGATGCGGCGAAAGTACGCTTTCATCCTTTACCTCTGTTTTACTATTCATGAAGGTATCAGCAGACGAGTTTCACCACCTTTCATTTTAGAGCGCTGCCAGACTCTCGATTCCTTTCCCTCTTTTTCTATCCTCATTTAAACTGTATTCATCACTCTGGTCCACTTTCTGTCTTCTCTGTAAAATAGGCATTGTGTCCAGTTCAGTGTAAGCACTTTCCACAAATGCGGTACACTATGAAAGACAACGAGAGACAACAATTTACCGTTCGAAAAACTTGGAAGTCAACTTCAGGTTGTTTTGATTTTCTGAGTTTTTCCACCCCTGTTACTCAAATTTGGAACGTCGAAGTATGATTTTGTCTTAGTATAAGTGTATTTATAAGTCTAAGTTTGTCTAAATGTAGTTTTCTATATCAATATACCTTACTTAAACATAACTGGTTTGCAGTATACTAAATTTAGCCATCACTGTGTAGAGGCTAGCTAGTTTGAGAGCAAATGTTGCAAATGTTCAAGCTATTGATTCCTATTGATATTGAGTTTTAGTTTCTAAAAATTAAAGTATTTGTTTGATTTGTTTTTCTTTTATAGTAGTTTGGGTAACAGGGTTGACGTTTGAGACTGGAGAATGCAGCAATTTGTGAGAAAATTAAGAAAATGGAAGCATTAATTACGTTAAGTATTTGTAATGGATAACAGGGTTGAGTATAACTGTGGGATATAGCTTAACGTTATGTTGTAGGTAATTCAAATTAGTAATGAAAACAATTTTTTACTACAATAAGTTAAATAACATTTTAACTGATCTTAGTTGTTGGATTCAATTAAAAAAAGTCAAGACACTCCAAAATCCATATTTTAAGTGGTGGAGCAAATCCAGACATTTAATCCATGTAAACTAGCTATGTTTAATCATAGGTTATTTTAATATTAAATAATAGTTTGTCAAATAAAACCTATAGAAAAACACTGGGTTTAAGTCCAGGGTTTAAATAGGCCGCTGATTGCGTGCAGGTGCACCAAACAGGAAGTAGTCAGCCCCAGATACGGGGCCCATGGCGCGGAGGAGGCGGAGCGGGAGCCCCCTCCATAACATCTGATTGCTATCATTTGTTTTGCATCTCTGCGCTTTTCTAGTCATGCAGCTTAAAGAGAGGTGTGCAGATAATAAAAGGATAGTGCAAATCCATAGACCTGCAAAAAGGGAGGACCTGAGCTGTAGAGATTTGGGGCTGATAACTACCCAGGATCCCCTAGCAGCGACCTAGCAACATCCCAACAACTACCCAGAATGCCCTAACAATCACCAAGTATGCCATAGCAAAATCATAGCAACCATCCAGAACACCCTAGCAACATCCTAGTAACCACCCGGATCTAAAAGCCACCTAGAAATGCCCTTACAACCAGCCAGAACACGACAATAACTACTTAGCAATGTACTGCAAACCACTGAGAATGCTTTAGATGTACAATATAGAAATTTTGGTTTCCTCAGTCACCCTGATGTATTACTTAATTAGACGGTATATTCAAAGATATGACTTGTGATACACCTAATAACATAGAGAACAACATCACACAGTATTAGTGTGTGTTTTTATAGCCCCAATACTGAAAGAAAATGGTCTGAGGTTAGTCTGAGCAGCAGTGTTGGGAGCTGGCTAATGTTCAGTCAGGGAGCATAAACTGTGAGCTACTGCTCACACGTTACGGTGCGAGATTAATGGTCAAAACGCTCTTGCCTCGCTCCTTATTTTCCTGAAGCTGCAGTCTGTAAAACCATGGTCGTGTGGTTTGTGTGTATGCCTGCTTTCATTTAAGCTATATGTGTAAATCAATACGGGTGGTCAGGTGTGTGTGCGATCTTAGCAGGCCATTGTGGATTTCCTATCTGCCACTATTATTTCCTGTGTTTCCGTTCAATGTCCTTTATGTTTTTAAATACACTTGGCTGTGTTCCAATCCCATAAAAGACTCCAGAGGTTAGGTATACAAAAAACTGTTGTTTTGGACAGAATCTAAAAACTACCAATTTTTTTGCATTTTTCTTACTAATGGTCCCTTGTCTGTCTTTTACACTGAATTCATGGCATTTTGCATAATGAGGCTGGCAAGAATCGATTTCCACTAGTTGAGACCGTTCTTACCATGCATTAGACTAGAGGCCGGTCTAAAACAGTGGGTCTAGTATAGTATGAAATTATCTTAAGGCCATCTTTGGGCTGAGGTATGTTTTGGATGTCCTACATATCGCAAAGCCACACAGGAAATAAGCATCTTTTGTTTTTTTAACTAGTTGGAGGTCTGTTTGTCCTCTGCTGCAAAGGCAGGTGCCAGACTGAGATAAGCAAATGCGCTGGCGTCAGGTGATGAAGGTCACCCGCACCTGGGGACCTGGTGGAGGCTTGGGGGACGGGGAGGGAACATTTACAGTATGTACATGCAAAACGCCGCAATGGTGCTGCTGAGGCGGGGAATGCTGGCATTGGTGCGGGTGGGCATGTGGATAGTGCCAGCTGTAACTCAAGCCGGTGTGCAGCACACCATGCACCACCTGGTGTGCCACCAACACCCTGTTTTAATCATCAGAAGGGTCCATAAGACCAGCACATTCCGGTCAGCGCCTTTTAGCTAGCCGCACATCTGGCACATTAATGAGGGTCATAGAAAAAACACAATCTGATGTGTTCCAATAATAGCATGGAAAGCTGATATGTGATTGGTGAATGTTATTGCCTGGGTTTTAAGGGCGCAGTGTTTTTTTTTTATCATTGTTTATTATGTAGGGACTGTTAGTAGTTATAACTTACTATAAAGTACAAGAAGCTGTGGCACTGTTTTATGTTTACATAGCCTAATGTGTCACTTTTGGGTTTATTTTTTGTAAATATGTTTGGGAAAATGGTCATTATTTTTGCAATTTCAAGTGAAGTCGCAAGTGACAAAAATGACACACTGTCTCTTTAAATAATATTGGAAACTAGTATGGCAAATGAGGTGGATGATGAAGGAAGGGTTTCGTGGTTTGAGGTCCCCCATATAAGTGTTTAAGGTAAAAGTATTTCGCTAAGGGTTGCAGAGAGATCTAAACAGAATGATCTTCATGACACATTTTAACTGTTGTGATAATTCATTTGTCTATTTTATGTTTCCTTTCTCCTGTTTGTGTCGACACAATGCAATAGAGCTCGAAAGTAAGTTCTCGCCTCACCTTTAGATACAGATCTGTTGTGTGCATGCAAACGAGAGCTTGTATTTCTAATGAATTGAGCAGAACAAATGTACACGCCCTCATTTGATAAGTGAAATTCATTTCTAATCAAGCATTCTTTAATGTTTCATTTACATTAAGCCTTCTGAGGCACCCAAGGACATTAAATTCAGTTTTTGACCTATTAGCACAATTGCTTTTCAGCCTGAACCGATTGGGTCATATTTCACCCTGAAAATGAAGCCAATTTTAGAAGCCTACTATGTATTATGGTACTAATTGTTTGTTTTTTATTTGAATTAAAGCTAAATTCAATCATTTTATTGTAATATGTAAAATAAATTGTAAATGTAATATGTTGAGAAATTAATATAGAGAATGTTTTGTGGTAACCACTGAAAAATGAGAATTATAAAAATTCCATTACAAAAAATGTCCAGGCATATTTCTATAATTTGCATAAAATAATTAAAGCAAAAAACATAGGCCTTAAAAATATGCTTCATTTTTTGTTAGGAAAGTATTGTTTTTTGTTTTGAGTGAAATAAGACAGGACACATTTTTGAGATTCACTGAATTTGCATTTTAGAGTTTAAGCTTCACAGCTGCGCAGAACACCAACAAACCAAATTAGTTCAAACCAAATGACTCAAACTAAAATTTACCAGATGAATTTCAGTTATTAATGACAGAGGGTGTTTTCCTTCCATTGCTGCATGAATGTGATGATTTGGGACCTTTAATCAGACAGTCACTGATTAAAAACTTCGCTTCCATGAACCAAAGGATGACATGTGGATGGCCCACTGTTTCTGAACTGCTTCATTTATGTTCAGTTCTCAAATGTGTCCCATATGGCTGTAAGCATCTTCGGGCTCATGGAATCTGCGTTGCTCCTGGACCAACATTTGTCTCTGCACACCCCACCTCCACCCCTTCATTTCTCACTTGGATGACCGGTAACTGTGCACATATTAGCGCAGGCAGATGAAGCTTTCAGGTCCTAATGTGGATGACCAGGCTGCAGAATTCTGCCTTTTTTCATGGACACATCCTCAAAGCCCCGCTGTGCGCATTTAGCTGTGGCATTTTTAGCATTTCGAATTACATTCTGAAGTTTATTCAGCCATGCAAACAGAAGTTTGCTTCAGTTGCACACCAGCGATGTAAAATTTAAAGGGACAGGACACCCAAAAATAAACACTCTCTCATTATGTATTCACCTTCAAGTCATTCCAGACCTGTATGGATTTCTTTCTTCTGTCATACACAAAAGGAGATTGAGTCCTAGATGTTCATGTTGTTTTTCCAATGAATGTGAATGGGGACCAGTGGCTGTCAAGTTTCATTTGTTCTGTGTTCAAGCATTGTGTGAAAAGATGGAAATTACTGAAGCTTCTAAATCTGATTTGAGTATTGTTAATTTTATGTTGTTTTGTCATGTTTGTAGCTTGACAACCCCTGGTCTCCATTCACTTTTATTGTATGGAAAAAATCAGCTAAACAGCTGCTAAAGCTTTTCCTTTTATGCTCAGCGGATGAGAGTAAATCATAAAGGTTTAGAACAATATGACGACCATTATGTAATTAGTACTAAAATTTTCATGTGGTGAATGAGACCACACAGTTTTCACTATAAACACAAACACAGGAGAAAAAAACAGAATCAGGCTGGAGGTGTTGCAGGCTAGCTCAGAAAGTTAGTGTGGGACTGTATGTATTGGAAAGAGCTCTCAGACGAAGAGGTCAACAGGTGCCTGAGGGAGTCTGTATATTACTTTTATCCCAAAATGCACTGCTCCTCTCGCCGCAGCAGAAGCTGATGTTCTCACACACACACACACACACACACACACACACACACACACACACACACACACGTGTCAATGAACAAGTGCAGGCCATAAATGAAGTCTATATAAAGCATGTATCACCTTTTACTAACTTACCCCGCTTCTGACGCCAACAGCAGCACACCTGCATGTCTTTGCTTTGGCTTTAACACAATAGAGAAAGAAAAATGTCGCAAGGCACCAAAACAGAGTTGATTAAGTTCTTGGATATAAACTGAATAAGTTTCATTTCTGCTAATTAATATCAAATGCTAATTTAGCTTTTACATTAACAATGCATCTTTGAAAAGCTATCGGTCATCCAACTATAAAATGATATTCTTGAATGAGAATGAGACTCATTCTCTCTCTAGACATACTTACTGCAAAACAATATTTTAATAGTGGGAATTAAGCAACAATTATCTGTGTGTGTATATGAAGTGCCTGGGGTTTGCCGTTGGGAAAACAATTATGGCCCGGTCATATTTTACCATAAAATCAAAAGAAAGCAATAATAGCCAAAATGATATTGTAGCTCAAGAAAATTAAGCCTATTTTTAGGATAATAACATTTTTGCATTATGACATTATTTTCATATTTAATCACATTCTTGACCCTGATTCTCATTATGTAACAAAAAGTGATAAGTGTTTATACATAGTGGTGTATATATATATATATATATATATATTCTATAGTGTACAGTATAGAATAGTACAGTATAATATAGTACAGTAATGTATTGGCATGTAAGGGCATAGGGTATGAAGGTAAAAGTTATATATACCTTCATACATATACATGTATATGTCCTTTTAATTTTGGGGTAAAATATGACCTGCGCATGTGTTTATTGATTAAGTCAATAATCTTTTAGATGTGTTTCTTTACACCCTCTGGTGGCTGGCAGCGTAATAGCAGCCTTTGTATCAATATACCATACTCGATGCAGCTTTTTTAGATTTAAATTGTCACCATACGGTCACATGAGGCTTCCCATATTCTTTCCATTCTGATCTGTCACATCATCAAACTCTTACTTACGTCTAATTAGAGAGTATAACTCGGAGCTCAGTGTGTCATTTAGCAATGAATTCGTAAATGTTGCCCTTTCAAAGAGATGATTACAAATTTATCGGAATCTATGAAGCAGTTCTTTTCCCACAGAACAAACAATAGGTTTCTTGTGTTGCTGTTCCATTGAGAATCAGGATAACCGTCGAGAGTATAAAACACAATTTATGTGTGTGTCAGACACAGATTTTCCAGAAGAGCTCTTTGCATTGCTCTTGAGAAATGAAATAAGAACACACTTAATGTATAGTAAAGATAAGCAGTTCCTAAGAAACCTAATTAAATGAAGGATATGAATAATTAATGCTGGTAGTATGGATGTGAGTAAGTGGGTTGGTTTACAAAGCTATGTGATGTAGCGTGCAGTTCTCTGAGCTTGTTCATCTAATCTTCCTTTAAGTACACAGTGATTAGTTTAAAATACAGCAAAACCAATTTGGTACACAGGAGTCACGGAAATGTTGACTGTCCCTCAGTTTGTAAAAAATATGGAACATCTCAATTACAGTAATGGACTTACAAAGGGAGTCTGTGGGGCAAGGCATTGTGGGGGGGTTTAAAAGCAGAAATGTGCAGCTTATATTTTTGCTGAAGCACTCATATTGTCTTACTAAAATGTGTGTTATTTGCAACAGACAAGATTAGTCTCATTAACTAGTCACAGTGGCTGTTTGAAATTTTATCTTGCATCGTCTTGCTCCTAGATTTCCTTTGTAGGTACATTACAGTAAACACAATTTAAAACGCAAGGGACCGGGTCAAAATTCTTTACTGTTTAAGAGCATGACAGAGCTTATATTGAACCCAAAACAATCCTTTAATCTTTTTATATTTAAACATTCTTTAAAACCAGAAACATCTTGTCAGCTCTGTATATTTTTTGTAAGTTTTACGTTTTCTAAAGTTTTTCTAAAAGGTACACACCCCCTCTATTAAGCTTTCAGTCCATACGTAGAATTACCAGGCAATTTACTCATTACTAAAAGTCTCAGTTTTTAATGGAGCATCCATTCCTGTCCCACCAATAACCAGGAAATTCTGTTACAGGCCCTGATGTATGTAGTGTGAAATCAGATAAGCTGTAGCACATTACAGAGTGATTTCCATCCATTTGTGGCATCACTTTATTCCTGTAAGATGTGTGGTAATAAAAATCCCTCAAAAATAAAGTGACTTTCTTCACCCAAAGCCTCCCACTAAAGTCTTTACTCGCATGCGCCCAAACCCCTGCATTCTCTTCATGTCTTGTGCATGTCTTAGGAGTGCTTCCAAAATGTATGGCTTGTGAATGGAGAACCTGTCAAAAGTTTTGTACTGACCGGTTGCCACCACTGGGCTATGAATGGTCTTGTGTTCAGATTAAGAAGTGTTAAAATGGAGCAGCGCAAGCTGAATGACCAAGCAAACTCTCTAGTGGACCTTGCAAAGGTAAGATTATAAGTGACCTTTGAACCTGAATGTTTGACTAATGCATGACAGAACAGGAGCTTCACTGTTTTAGCACAAGATCTTCAAACATCTGAAAATGTAAGTCTACAGGTGTCAAATGAACAGACAAGATTTAAACAGCCTTTAAATTTGTTTGTATTTGTTTATTGTTTGCTCGTTTGTTTCTTTGTTTTGTCTTCAATATGGTTTCGTATATCCCACCAGTTGTTTGTTTTGCTTGCCACAAAGCGTAACTAAGCATATGGTTGATGCCAGTAAATTTATTCTTCTCAAACGTCCTTACCTAACTGTTACGCATTCTTTAGTTATTTATTTGCCTCTTGCTATGCACAATTTATCATGTTGCTTAATGGTCCAAAGAACCTTTCATCTCCAGGGAAAACAAGTAAATGATGAAACCCCTGAGATGTTAAAATTGCTTGATATATTTGAAATGCTGCACTTGCGGGTCCGCAGTGCCAAATTTGTAGATGCACTTAAGCGAGATGGGGAACACCGGACGCAATGCCAGGCTGACTCTGCAAAACCCACAGCAACCTGGAAAATGGAGACGCTATGAGATCCGATGAGTCAGCTTGAATCGCCTCTCGCACGAGCACACGTGCACCAGAGCTCTGACATTCAAACATCAGCGGTGGTTATATATCCCAGCACCGTCTTTGCTGTAACAGTCATTAGTGTTACCCAATTACCATCCTGTCCCGCGCCTCCCAAAAAAATGTGAGGGTTGACATTGACGCAGGCAGAACAGATCGTGATGTGATATGACTCATTCGTTTCTGCTGCCCTTAATCATTGCCATAATTGCCTCTCGCCATCAGAGGGCGGTATAACATTAATCACGACAGCAGCTGCTCCCAGTGGCAATGAATCCCCTAATGCAGCTTAAAATAACTTAAGCAGCTGCAGTGATTGTGCAACCTTCAGACAGCCTGCAGGCCCTGCTATGTTGCGTCTGCAATGTCTGTTGCCACATTGATGAATATCTGACTTTTTAAAGTCCTTTTTTTAGGAGAGTGATAAATGAGATTTGTTAGACACTTCCTCTGTCATATATTCGGTAGGAAGGAAGTTACTTGGTATTTTTTTATGTGCTTTCTCGCATTTGTTTTGTGGGATATGTCTTGATAAGGGTTAAAGGCAAAGGGTTTTTTCTTTACCAAAAATTAGAAATTGGTCATTACTTACCCTCATGTTGATCCAAAGCCATTTATGAGTTCACGTATGAGTTGTTCACGTCATGCAATATCATAAAACAAATTTCATTGGTTCAGGGAATTGAGGTGTCTAAAAATACAGATGCAACAATTCGTTTCTCCTATGGCAATTCATCAATGTGTTTTTAGAATGCCTCTCTGTTATGCAGCTGGGTTTGACATGTGCTTTGTTACACTACTGATTTTGTCCTTTTTCTTTGTCAAATGATAAACTTTTTTTTAAAACCGGGTTATGCCGTGGTAGGTGCATAATACCATGAACCTCATATCTGTTACTCATTATTCATCTCTGTTAATTATGATCTTTGTCTCTTTGTGACTCCTGTGTCTCTCTCCCCTGCTTGATCTCAGACTCAAAACATCATGTACGATCTGGTCTCAGACCTAAACGAACGAGGCGAGGACATGGAGAAGAGGATCGCGCTGCTGGAGACCAAACTGGAGACGTTGCTCAGCAACCTGCAGGCACTTCCCGGCCTCATCAGTCAGGTGATCAGTCAGCAGCAACGGGACTTCCTGGAGGTGCAGCTCCAGCCATATGACAAACACAGCCATGAGCGCTCGCAATCTGCTTCCAGACGCCGATCGTCTTCCACCGCACCGCCCACTTCTTCCGAGAGCAGCTAGAACTCAAGGCCAGCCCGGCGTCTCTGGAGAGGACTTTCGCCATCATATGGCCAAGTTACATTTTACTGTAAAGCCTTATGGTTTTAATAAAGTATTATCCAGATTCTGATGACACAATCAGAGATTACCGGGGATAATGCGTTTGGTTAACTTCCACATATCTTTTTTTTTACCTCAATAAATGATGCCGGTTGTTTTACCGACAGCATCATAGAGAGACTTTTCTCAGTACCTAATGATTGCAAGATGGGGCTATCAGGTGAGAAAGTCCTTAGAGTTGCCTTCCAGGTGACTAAATTCAGGAAAGCAATGCGACGACCTCAATAGGCACAAAGTGCCAGACCAGTGCTTCCTAATGAATCGTCTGTCTCTGCGTATGTGAATGAGATTCGACCTGTTCCTTGAACAGGCATTAATAATTTTTGAGGATATAAAAGCATGTCTGAACCCAAGACAGGCAGATGAAGTATGCCTACCCTCCCTGTTCAAATAGTAATAACACACTCAAAGGAAAACATATATCTTTTAGGTTAGTGTACTTCTGTTGTAGCCCTCTAAAAGTGACTATACCGGGGGCCAAACGATACTGCAAACAATTTACTCCTCTGGAAAATGAATGCATATGAATCTATACTTGCACTTTTTATCAATGCACTTCAATGCTTACTGTCTATAATACGAATTTGTGTTGCTCATTAAAATAAAAAGGCACCTTTAGTCATAGGATAATGGCCAGAATGTACAACGATAATGATTGTGTAGGGCTTCAGCGAAGGCAGCAACTAAAACGAGACCTCCACTGAAATGACTGTGCTTATACCGTAGATGTTAGATTGCTGCTGTAACTGCACCGTAAGTTTCGAACTCTCCATTAGTTTGCAGTTGACATATCTTTATGGAATAGTTGAGAGGGAACTCTCACAGTCCACTGTGTGCCCGATGATGTATCACATCTGTTTAAGAGCAGCAAATATCTTGTATATGTTTGGAAATGCCTATTTTTGTATACTAATGAGGACAAGCACATCTCCCAAAGCGTATGTCTTAATGCGCTGTTAAGAACTGTGTTTGAATGCTGAAGTGGGGCATAGAACCAAAGCTTTCAAAATGGGCAAAAAGTAGGAAAACCGATGGTTCCTGTTGCTGTTTTAAGAAACTCCCATAAAGGGATTGTTTACCCATAAATGAAAATTAGACAAGAAGATATTTTGAGAAATGTCTATGTGTTTTTTTCATACAATGGAAGTCATTGGGTGCTACTCTTGTTTGGTTACCAACACATTTCAAAATATTCTTTAGTGCTCCTCAGAAGCAAAAAAAGTCATACAGGTTTGAAATGACATGAGGTTGAGTAAGTGATGGAAGAATTTTCATTTTTTGGTGAACTATGCCTAAGCTGCACAGAATCATTGTATCTCGGGGATGGTCCTCTTGTGTATCTTGACAACCTGTGATCTTAGATTCTGTATTTTTAAAGGTCAAACAAAACCACAGCACAAATCAAAAGCTATGTTGTCATGCTTATTTTTCAGTCATTAGGTCTTGACTAACTTACTGCAGTTCAGAACATGAAAGCAGAAGTCTGTCTTAATACAGAGAATCAATTCATACAAAACTATTTATTGTGGAGAGTTCACAATTCTCTACTCTAAGTTATTGATGGCATGTTATTGATAGATTTGTGCACTTTGGATTCTAAAGATATATGGTGGGTGGGTGTTGGATAAATTGGTGCATTGTATAACCTGGCCCAGCAACAATACATCCCAAAATATAATGTCACTAAGGGATTAAAGAGGTTATGAAAAGATGGTGGATTTATTTCACCAACATTGAAACTATGAGTGACTATACTGTATGCAAAATGAATATAAACAATAAAATAAAACTATTTACCAGAAAATGTGTGTGTATTTTATGTGTATTTCATGCAGTAGTCCATTGCTGCCAGCACATGTAAGTACATTATTAAATACATTGTGTCAGATAGATTAGTGGTCTGGATCAAAAATTAATTTTAAATTAATGCCGCAGAAATTCTGTGCTACTAGCTGCATCACATGTAAAAATATACAGTATTGTACAATGTACAGTATTGTAAAATGTACAGTCCTCTTTTGGGAATTCATACCAATTGATGTGTCATCTTGCACTCAGTGGCACACATAAAATGTTCAACAATATAAAATGATCAATACAACATCATAGTTTACGGATGAGATGTGAACTAAAACCTATTGGCTATTTTTATAAAGGAAAATATGTCCACACCTAAACAAAAACTACACGTAAGGCATTTTATGGGCTTGTTTAGACCACATTTGTGGAGTCCAGTCACTTCTGTCTAGATTAGAACAGACTCAGTTGTGCTTTAGAAATAAACCATGCTTAGAAATTAATCATAAGTGTAAAAAATGTATATCTTTATAAAAGTATTTGTTGCATGAGACCGTGTGTACATGGGTGGGACATCTCCGCGCTATTAAACCTGCAACCTGTAACTCTTGGTTAAAACCAAAAACAGTTATTGAGCAAGTACATTACAGATTTGTGTTCAAAACTGTCTCCTTATCTTAGCCCGTTTCACAACGGTAAGTTCATAATAATGATTTGTAATTTGAGCTTTGTAATAATGATTTGTAATTATGTGCATTATTTCGCACATAATGTCTGTTTGACTTCAGCATACGTAAGTAAACGTGAATAAAGAAACCTGCAATTTTATGTTTCAAACAGAGACGACCAGAATCAAATAGGAAGGATTGAAACTTGAAGATTCTTTATTATATTTTTTAACCTTTTGCGAAGCCTGTGAGGCAGACAAATCTATTTCAGAAATTTCTGTCAGTGGTAGTATAGATAATACAGAGATATTTTATGCGTGGTATTAAAAATCACGTCAGCTTTGGGTGTTGGTTGCTACTGTTCAGTGAAAATTGCAGGTAAATTGGACTACTCACTCCTCACCAGTAGGCGGAGTCCTTCTGTCAGGTTTGAGAACTTCATAGCGAAATATCGCGAGAACCCAGTGTGAACTCACGGAAAAAGCATGACACCGGTGTGCAAACGGCGAGCCAAGAAGCTTTAGAACTGAATAAGTAACGCATTGAAACATCATATTTTTTTATTTTTAAAGCAGTTTTGAAAGGACCAACGCCAAAATGAGTTTACTTGCCAAAATAGCTGAAATTGAGAATGAGGTGAGTTGGCAGAGACAGTAATTATTGAGAAAAGCCATTAGCAAATTAGCGCCAAACAACATTCAGCAGGGAATTCTATGGGTCTTAGATTATGAACTTGAGAGTTAATAAACAGATCTGGTAAATCGTTCGTAAATAGTGTCTATTAGGAGGTTTACTGTTGTCATCTTGATCTTTCATTGTATGCATGCTATTTTACCATGGTGCGCTGCAGATGGCTCGTACTCAGAAGAACAAGGCCACAGCTCATCATTTGGGTCTGCTGAAGGCAAGACTGGCCAAACTGAGGAGAGAGCTCATCACTCCTAAAGGTGGCGGTGGAGGCGGCACTGGAGAGGGTTAGTACTGTGACGTTTACGTTTACGACGTTTAGTACTTTAACGAGGTATGTTAGGTATGTGAACATTTCCAACAAACACACATTCTCTTAAATATATGACAAAAATATATTTATTAAAGACACAAATTGTTCTTGCCTCCAAGAACATGATGTTTATGTTTTATAATGTTAACCATACAAAAAGAATTGCAGTGTCACCTGTCACTATTCTTTTCATTGCAGGTTTTGATGTGGCAAAAACTGGTGATGCCCGAATAGGTTTTGTTGGTTTCCCATCAGTGGGCAAGTCCACGCTTCTGAGTAACTTGGCAGGGGTGTATTCTGAGGTAGCTGCCTATGAGTTCACCACACTGACAACTGTTCCAGGTGTCATCCGTTATAAAGGAGCCAAAATCCAGGTACAAATTCTTGCATTGACCGATTATACAAGTGATTGCTTATGTTGTTCCTGTAGTTCAAATGTAACAGCGTGGTGCTTGCAACGCAGTAGTGGTAATGGCTTTTTGTTTATTTGTTGAATTAGCTTTTGGATCTGCCAGGTATCATTGAGGGAGCCAAAGACGGCAAAGGTCGAGGACGACAAGTGATAGCTGGTATATGTTAGCTACATTAACTAACTCACCTGCATATGTTCTACTGTCTTTTCCATGCTGGTCACATCTTCTGGCTGATCTTAATGTTCCTCTGATCCTGCCAACAGTTGCTCGTACTTGCAACCTCATCCTGATCGTCTTGGATGTTTTGAAGCCTCTTGGGCACAAGAAACTCATCGAGCATGAGCTGGAAGGTTTTGGCATCCGCCTCAACAAGAAACCACCAAATATTGGCTTCAAGAAGAAAGACAAGGGTGGAATTAACTTCACTGCCACTGTAAGACATTAACTGCTCTTAAAGGGACAGTCAAAAGTTTAAGAACACTTGCCTGAAAACTTTCTTATGATCTTTGACTGGTAGTGTACATTTATTCATTTCTATTACACATTACAGTTTATTCATACTTGTGTGCTATATTGAAATTAGACTTGTGTAAGAAATTGACAGAAATTTAAGTCAAAATTTGATGAAAATTTTCCCTGTTTTTGGGGTGAAATATTCTTTTTTTTTTTAAGCAAAATAATTGCAGTAACAGTCGCCTCATGCTTCTCTTTTCTTAGTGTGCCCAGAGTGAGCTGGACTCAGAGACAGTGAAGAGTATTCTCTCAGAGTATAAGATCCACAATGCAGACATAACTCTCCGAAGCGACTGCACTGCAGATGACCTCATTGATGTGGTGGAGGGGAACCGGTAGGGCCATATCCATCTTTACTTACTCTCACCTGGAAAGCAATTGGCTTTGGAATCTCATACAGTTCTCATTGTCTCCACCAGGGTTTACATCCCATGCATTTATGTCCTGAACAAAATCGACCAGATTTCTATTGAGGAGCTGGATGTTATCTACAAGATCCCTCATTGCGTGCCAATCTCAGCTCACCACCGCTGGAACTTTGACGACTTGCTGGAAAAGATCTGGGACTACCTGCATCTAGTGCGCATGTGAGTCACTTACTGTCAGCTGTTACTGCACTGTAGCACAAAGCTAAAATTAAACAAGAAAAATTACATATTTCACATGAATAAATATGAGTCTTTTTAGAACCAGTAAGATTTTTCAGTGTTACATTGTTACACATTTCATGACAATTAAGCCCCACCCCAATTCAAGTTTCCTATCATTTTTATTCCCATAATTCTGTAATTCTAGTCTCATTACTATTATAATGATAATAAAGTTTTATTATTATTAGATAATAAATTTAAAATATTTATTATTTAATATATTTGTTATACTGTTTTTTATTTAAACTACTTTAACTTCTTTCTGCAGTACTGCATTACAGTAATGGAAATCTAATCTAAAGTCTAATACTCCCTGCCAGATCTCAAGTTTACAATATATGCAATAAATATTGGCAACCAGCAGCAGAATTTATAATAATATTGATTCATATTCTACAGCTACACAAAACCAAAAGGACAGCTTCCTGATTACACATCACCAGTAGTTCTGCCAGATGGAAAGACATCTGTCGAGGACTTTTGCTTAAAGATCCATAAAAACCTCATCAAAGAGTTAAAGTAGTAAGTAATGACTTTATACCTGATTCATTGATAACATTGAAGGTTGCTATAAAGCCTACGTGAGGCAAATACAGCGTTACAAACGGAGTATGACTATGTATTTTCCTAAAACAGTACGTCATGGTACGTCATTTGTATTGAGGTTCAGTGATTAAGTTCCATGTTTATTGAATTCTAATTTCAACTAGTTATCATTATTTTTACTCGTAAGCACAAGATTCTGAAGCTCCAAGGTTAGTACAGTGTGTTACTCACTTCTATTGGGAAAACCTTGTACTAAAAAACTGCTCCTGCAAACAGCGTGGAGAATGGCCAGCTATAGGCCTCTTATTGTGGAATATATTTTTTTTTCTTCTTCATTTTATTTGTTTCTTGTTAAGGGTTATTTTTTTTTATTTTTTTACTTTTGCAAACAAATTTACATCGTAGTTAAAGACGTCTAATATAAAATAGGGGCTAAAACCACTTGCCACGAATCTATATATGCCATCGTTTTGTGAAAAAAGAAAATAAATCCTTTTCAGATGTTGCGATCATTCCATCTTAAAACTGTGTGAACCATTTATAAAATAGCATTGTTGAAACGTGCTTGACCTCATCATTCTTCTTTCTCCGCAGTGCGTTGGTGTGGGGGGCGTCGGTAAAGCACAACCCACAGAAAGTCGGCAAAGACCATGTGCTGGAAGATGAGGACGTGATTCAGCTGGTTAAGAAATAAAAAGACTCTGCTGTTTTGCATGATCAACACACTTCAAATAAGAAGCGATAAGACATTTTTAAATGCCCCGAAGGTTCCTATGGCACCCTTCCTGTTTTTCAGCTTTTATTTTAGGACTCACAAGTATGACTGTAAATCACACATTAATGTGACTCGTATTTAATCACCATCAGAATTACTTGAATGCAGTTCTATAATGTGTATTTGTGGGCAGAAAACATTAAATAAACTCTGGAATGAAAATCCATAAATGCTTATGTGACACTGATGTACAACACAATTTATTTGATCCGATAGAAGTCTTGCCATTGAATTTTCAGCATCGTTTAGCAGTTGACAAGAAATTATTGAGATGTCTAGTCTCTATATGGTTACTCCAGAAGTCATGACTACATATAACACCCTCCCCCTCTCTGATAATCAATCACTCAGGATAACCAGGCCACTTAGAGGATAAAATGGATAGGGAATAATACACACCCAGTCAAAAGCACTGATGGCCTTAAACTGCCCCACTCATCAGGGACATTTGACATATTGTGTGATGGATGAAGCTCACTCCAAGGTTAATCAACCAAAAAACCCTTTTGGTTGTATTTGGTTTGGGCTGATACAAATTCAACAGTATTTCAATTTATTTTGAAAAATTGTTTTTTACTATGATAGGGTTAATTATTCTTGGTTAAGGTTAATTTATAAATGTACTGCTGTTCATGAAACATTAATGGTAAAATATGTATATTTTAATGTAAAAAAAATTATTCGAATATGTAGGCATTAACATTAAATTTGGTATCATTTACCACTTATTGTAAATATTAACATATGCAGCATCTTGTGTATAAATCTGTCTTGTACTCATCTATTTCTTAGCATAGAAATTGTTCTAAATAAGTGCAATCTGTAGGAGTTCTTTTTTAAATCCCAGTAGAATTGACGAATAATAAAGATCACAGAAATTCATTGATCAAAAGGTGTGGGCCCCCAGCGATAACAAAGACGCTCTCCTGATGGCCAAAAAGCACTTATAAATGTCTACAGTTATTTCACAGTGTGATTTTTTTACAGTTATTTATCAGTCTGCTGTAAGCATCTGTGGTAGAGCCAAATCCTTCAGATAAATTCAATAAGCAATCCCATCCAAAAGACAAACCTTCCACACCCTCAAGAACAGGTGAGGCATTAGACATTTATTTGCCATTGTTGACAGCAAAAATCCAGTTTATTAAACCTATTACATTTAAGTAACTGATTACAAATTGATACAAAACCTCATACCAGTGACCACATTCAGAAAACAATGGATATTGTGGATAGTATCAGATAAATAACTCCCCTAAAGTAAAGCGTAGTTTTAATTTGAAGTCACCAATGTGAATGTTAAGCATGGCCTCAGCAGAATACTAAAATGTACTATAGATGCTCGGTGTTGGTCGGGTTATTGGGTTCATTGGGATGAAATGGAGGCAAAACCAGTCTGTGCTCTGAGTGCATTTTTTAGACAGTAGGGACATACGCCAATGGCAGAGAAGTGGTAGTTGCCACGCAAGCTCCGCCCTTCCCCCACCCATCATCCCGTGCTGCCTTTCCCCTGTAAATTATAGCAGCACTTTAGCTAATGAAAGAGTTGAAGTCTGAGCACTAATAAAAGCCATTAAGTGAATAAAGCGCTTCCCCCTTTAACAAAATTAAAGAATTTACCCCCCTCTCAAGAGGGAGGACTCTGTATTAATATTTATGAATTGCGGAACTGAACCCTCAAACCCCTCCCAATGACAAGTATCTTGGCCCACATCACCCAACTTCTCCTCAGCAACCCACCTATCCTGGGTGATATTGTGTAACCCCCCCTCGTAAGGCGGAGGTAGGGGCGGAGTATGGGGGGTTTTGGAGGAGAGACACCCTGGACAGTTTGCTCTCAGTCCGACTAACCATCAGACCAAGTCCGGTCCAGACAACCATCTAAGAACAGCAGCTCTTGGTCGCCCTCAACACCCTCATCTGAACATAGCTGCCAATGGGGCAAAAGCAAGAGGCTTTGGGTAGGCATAAAGATTTGCTTTAAGTACCTTCAACCCTGAGATGACTTTTTGGATGGTCCTCTACAAGACATTGAGGTGAGAGCACCAAATACGCTCAATTGTTGAATTTCTAACTTTTCTTAATATTTCCTCACACAGGTGTGCTGTCATTTTAAGGATTTGTTAAAGCAATGGTTCTATAGTAGTTTAGGAATTTGTTTGCTTTTTTTTAGGTTACTTGGCCAGTTATTTTCAAAATAAAAGATTTTTGAGGGTTGCAGATAACAAGAGAATTAAGCAAGATAGGGCCGAAATGTGCAACTGAACCAACTTGGTAAGGTGTAGAGTTTGGTATGAATTTGTAGTACATAGGAAACATTTATGGAATACACCTGAGAGGTTTGGTGAATCACCAGATGTACTATAAAACAATGGTAGACATACAGGTACACCATACAATTACATTTTCCTGTATTCATCTCTTCAACTGTTTGTTTTAGATGCCCTCCATTCTCCATCCCAACATCTCAAACCATCAACCTCAATGTTGTTTGTTTCTTCACATTTCATCATGCTAAGTAGTTCAGTTGTCTGACCCTTAGAGTTGATTAGTGCACCCATCTTTCCAATTCTCACTAAAATGCCTCATGGGACATGGCAAGTATGAGAGTAATAAGATTACCTCCCAGATGGATGGGCCAATTCTGAGGCAGATTTTTTCAATTGTATTTTAAGATTCCATAAAAGCATTACCACAATAGATTTAAAGTAGCAAGTTATTAGTGAATTAGAAATTAGGGAATTACTGTTCAAATTTTGCAGGGTGGAGGCTATTCCAAAAAAGCTCCAAAATTAGGCTAATACTGTCAGTTTGCCGTCTTGAGCTGTTTGGGCTTCTGCTAAAGAGCTATTGATGTCCCTTAACAAGACGGCCATTGTTCAAACAAACTCAATTTCTATAGTTTTTTTGTAACATTTCTGAACAATAAAAAAAACATTTAATCACCGAACTACTTATGTTTTAATCAAATTTTGGAGTTCCGAAGCTCCGAAGTTCAATTTAATTATTGTACAAAAAAAAATTGAAAACGGGCAGGTTTGTCGACAAGTCATCAGACATAGATAGTAGGGTGGCGTACGATTTTCGGAGGGGTGGGGTTTGTCGCAGTTTTTGCGCAGAAAGGGCGGTGCCCACGTATCACTGCAGTGAAACGATGACCTATGACTAATCTTTTTTTAATTTTGCAGATGTTCTTGGTCGCAGTCTAACACCTTTCCCCAGTCTCTTATTGCGTGAGACACAGTTGCTCTCAGTCATCACCTGCGAAGACCTTTGTGATACCACACTCTTTGATTTCCAGTTTTTGGGGAACCTGAAAACAACCCTGAACAGAACAGATCCAAGAACGAAGCATGTTAGACGCAGACTCTCTTTGACAACCTAATTATTTGATGGTCTTTGTGGACTTGTTGGAGCCTTGATCTGTTTCTAGACTACAGCCATTTTAGTCTGCATGACCTGCATGACATTAGTCTGCCTTGCCTTGTCTGACCAGTACAGAACCTGAGCTTGCTTCTGATGACCTGATTCTTTGCCCAGGACACCATTGTGCTTGATCTAACCATGCAGTTCATTTTCTGTCCATGGTTGTGCCAAGCACTTTGGTGACTTGTGTGCACTATCTTCCACTGCATATTCCTATTTAGTCATTTTCTTTTCGATCCCTGATCTAGACAACCAGATCTCATGCTGTCACAGTGTACTGTTGTTATCTCAATGTATTCCAAAGAATAAAAGACCAAGACTTGTGTTGTTCGGTTTGTTAAAGAAATTAAGGGTGTAACATGACAATTGAAGGTTGAAAAATGCTGAAAACAAATAGTGGAAATGGTGAGACTTGTTTAAATATGTTTAATATGTGAAATGTTTTCATTCAAGTATTTTATTATTGTAAGTATCTTATTTGCCATATTTAAGTAATGAAATCCACTACAACCACTGAGGGGACTTGACCCCTCCAATATTCAGATTAGTAGGTTTTCCAATGGCAGATTTTTACATTTTCCCTTTCAGAACATAAACATTTGGTTACATTCTTAAATACATAGTTTAAAAATAGTGTTCGAGTTTCACCTTATGAAAATGTATTCCATTAACAAATCGTGCACATCAGTCAACCTTTTATAGCTGAAATATAAATGTCTGGGCTATAACTAAATACTGGAAAATACTGAAGGTTCTCGTTTTAGTAAATGTAATGTCAGATGCAGTCGGGGAGGTTATGGGCGGAGTTTTCTGCACAGTGGCTCACAGTCAACCTCTCAAAAAATAAACCACTCCACTTCATCTTCACAGGTCATGTTAGGTTGTGCTGCTCGAAATAATGAACACCATTTTGATATCTGTAAATGCAGTCCATCAATTAATGAGAATAAAAGTGCACCCTTAATTAAAATGCAAATTTAGCCAGTTTATATTTGTCAATATATTACCTAACAGTAGCTCCCCTTGTGTATATACTGTGAATAGTTAACAGAACCACACCTAAAATATTATTGTGTACATGGATACTTATGATTACATAAGTAGATTCTTATTTTGTTTATCTTTATAAAGTAATCTCACATATTTAACCAGGGTTCTGATATTTGAGATATTCTGATGAATATGAACGGTGCTTGAAAATGCGGCGTGTGGGACAGTTATGTGCCTATGTTTAACACAGTTTAAATTTCTATCATAAGTATGAGCAAATGTACTTCTTGCCCTAGAAAACACCAGTAATATCTGACACGTTACTGGATCATGTTTGTCTGCTTTTGTTTCAGCAAATACACTGTAAAAACTGCTCTCAGGTCAGCCCTGTATAGTAACTACTGTATAGGTCATTTAAAAAAAGCAGGACTCAAAAAACATTTCTAATGATTTTATTGTCACCAATGAATGAATTACATTGATCATTTTCACATTAAAGCAGAAAAACCTCATGCTCCTGACTTCCTAGCAGTCATTCATAAACTATTCCAGCAATGACACTCAAGATTATATTAGAACAATTTTAGAAGTTTAGATAGTAGAAAAGTGAAAAAGCAATCAAGTGCATTTAAACTGCAGTTGAGTCATGTTTTATTATGCAATCAGATGATTTAACTCTTCATAAGATTCATAAGTTTTTGCCAACATCAAGTAAATGCACTTGTGTAATGGAAAAGATCTCAGATTTCAGCAAAAAGATTCAGATGATGTTCGGACAAAATAGCCAAGCAGAAAACATTAAACATGCTCAACAATTTTCAGAATATGCAGACACACACAATCTGCCTGCTAATAAACTAATACTGTTATTTTTTGCTATGGAACTGAAGTATTGGTTCTTGAGCTTGATGCAGTATAGGAACACTCCTATTTAAACCCTTTACTGAAATACATGATAAATGACACTACTATCAAAGGACCATTTGTAATTAAATGTATTTCAACTTTGTTAATAGCAAAAAGTGTGGCATTGTTTTCATTTGGAGTACATACCTTTTGACTGACCATTGTGAACAATAGTTTTAAACCTTCAACAAAGGGAAATATGAAAAAAAGCTTTAACTTGCAACAAAAAGAAATACAACAAGAGTTACAAGAGTATTTTTCTTGAATGGTACGTAAACAGGCCATGGTTTACTATGTTAAACATACACAAATTACAATGATAATGTAAATGTTTAGGCCACTGTCAGGATGGAACCAAAAAAAAAAATGGGTAAGCAAGGACTATGTGATTTGAAATGATCATTATAAAAATAAAAAACATGATAAAAGCGAGAGGGACATGCATGCTTACAAAAGAAAAGGAAGTGAATAGTTTATCTTACGCATCATAACTGCACAACTGGTCATATTTGTCCATTCATAATTTAAGTGCATCAATAATTCTATTTCAGAATAATGGCTCATTTCTACTTTTATTAAACTGTTCATGAACTAGTCTTGTAATATATTATACAATTCATGTGCTGCATGTTTAAGAATTTGTCATTTTATTATCAACTGCTAACTGAGGACGTTTGGATGTTATGAGAGTATATATTTTCACAAATCCTCAAAGCAAAATCCAACCTTGGGACTTAACAGCCTACAAACGGTCTTCATTTCAAATTCCCCTCAGCAGACAGCATAGGACAACAAAGGGGAAAAAAATCAATCCGTCGAGTACCTCATACCTCTGATGATTTACAAAACCTTAATTCCAGATTCTGAACAACTTGCATAATCTGATTAAGTGAATTCATTTGTTTTAATCTATTCTCTTTTGAACTAGGTATTTTTTTTGCATACTCTATTAGCATAAATGTGTATAACAGACACTCCCTTTACAGTGGACTGACAGACACAAAAACCCACAATGCACTTGCGCACTTGCATAAGGTTTTTCTGAAGCAAGCTTGTACAACATAATTGTCAATTCCACATTCTCTGCATAAGTCAGTCGTCATCACTGATGTTCAGAATAGCAGAGGGGATAGCAGACTTCAAACAGCCCTCTACAGTGCAGGACAAAGCCAAGCCTGCTTGTGAGGATGTTGCGGTTGGAATAAGACACACCTCTCTCTCCAGAAGAGGTATTGGTGATCCTGTGAAGGCTGTTTGGGTTTTACTGGCAGTGTATATTCTCTCACACACACACAAACGTACAGGGTAAATGGGAGGAGTCCGATTCTGCTAGGGGCAGATTTTTACAGTGTAAGATGCAAAGAAAAACCACAAAGAAAACAAATGTGGCTTTGCGTCACAACTTCCTGTACTTCAAGTTGATGGTGCATGCTCATGGTTTTTCCACAGCTGAACAACTTGGTTCTTCAGTTCTTCCACACCACCCTTGACGTTAAAGAAAGGAGGAGCAAACCATTGCTTTGGCAGGATCATCTTGAATTAATAAACTACCGGTGAAGTAACACCAGCATCAGACATCTCAGCAGTTTGGTTAACAAGCTAACAGCAAAAAGTAGGTGTTGTAACCACTCAGTAGCACAGCTAGTGCAGACTTGGCCCAAAAAAATTTTTTGGGACGTTTTGACTTTTTTTGTGGCCTTTGTTACTGAACCCATAAGCAATAATGTTCTATTGTGGGTCACATTACCAAAACACATCTATTCCGGCTGCCATTGGCACTTGCTCAGGCATAGATCTGATTTGGGCCAGCCGTGTGAGCGTTGTCGGCTCCTAATCGCTCCTGGGTAGTTTGGGTGGGTTTCACTATGCTGACGTAGTCATGGACACCTACGTCCATGTTTTTAGCTCTGAGGGCAGCAGTGTGAAGCTTCTCAAGGAAGTCTGGCATGCCTGGGGGACAGACAAGAACTTGAGGAACATTCAAAAATCTTTTAGTAAAATCAATACAAACAGATGTCAAAAAACAGCAACTGCAGACAAGTGTCGAATTCAAGGTCAGCTACCGTGGTCCATATTTGCTGAAACCTTTATTACATTACAGTTAACGTTAATTTTACAGTGTTAAATGGCAAATTACTGCATTCACAATGGCAAATAAAATAAACAGTAGTCTTAAACAATGTCTTTATAGCTATTTGAATGCTGGTTAACATCTGTGTGTGAAATTAACTGAAAAATGAAAAATTTGTATCAGAGGTAGAGCAAATAATTATATTTTAATTCTAATTTGATCATGATTACAGAGAAACATTTTTTTTCTTTGGAATAACACAATGAGTTATGTTACTAATCCCAGTATTATGTAAATAGAGTCTATTCTTTAATATATGTTGACTTTATTTTTAAATAGATAAGGTTTCATGTTTGGTCATTTCAAAGAATGTAACTACACAATTTAAAGCACAAATAAAACGCAACATCCAAAATGTAATGTAAATGTAACATTCTCTATGTTTAACACAGGAAAGCTGGCTCACCGCTTGATACCATCCAGCTGACACAGTAGCGAGGAAAGACTGTTTGAGGGTCATCGCTGTAAGTCAGCAAGTAGTCAAAGCCATTCTGTTAAGACAAGATCACTAGCTTAAGACTTTGCATATTAAACACAGACAGGCTGACACACAAACCATTTCCTATTTTTACCTCATCAAATGACTTGTGTGGGCGGATGACCATCTTAGACTGGTAAGAATGAACTCGGACGTATTCCTGGCTCTCAGGGACACTAGGGTGTTTAACAGCTCTGAGGACAAACATGAGGTAATATTGTAAGGAAATGCATCAGCCAATTTAATACTAAACAAAAAGTCTTTAAAATGACAAACAAACAAACACTTACCTGGAGACTAAAATCATCAGGTTGTTTTCCACATCGACTTGATAGCGACGCACATAGACGTAATCTCTGGAGTACATGGGATACTGCGAGGAAACCGTCACCAAATTATGACACATTATCAGTCTTTAGGAAATATGTCACAGTCAAATAATCTATAAACCATTATCCATGATATACAAAATTAGGTGTTCTGAGGAATAGTCACACAGCTCTTTTCAAGCTATGTACTTGGTTTAATTGCATTTGTTAACATGTTCAAGAATCAATTACATTTTGACGCAGTAATATCAAACATAACATTTTGAATCTCAGTATGATCATTAATGGAATTACAGAACTTCGGATGGGGAACATTATTAGTCAATAACAACATGCATGCTTCCAAAGGCTTATATGATTATAGTATAAGTTGGCTGTGCTATTTCACTGTTGTTTTCATGTTTCTTTTTTTGAAATTTTGAAGCTTGACGGTCGTGGTCACTAAACAGGTGCGTCTTCCTTATATAGGAAATCCTATAGACTATTACCACACAGCCAGTCTAATGAAACATGACAAAGACGATTAAGGTTAAGAAAGGTTTTAAAATCTTCTTTTAACTAGTACTAGATTACACTACAGCTAATTCAACTAAGACCCAATCCATTGCCCATGGCAAAAATCCTTGTCAGCAGGAGAACACGATTCAGCTTACCGGAAAATGTGTCGCCCAATGAACAACCTCAGTGCCTGTGCCGACATCCCGGTCCACCACTTCCAGTTTGATCACCAGTGCGTCCCACTTCTTTCTATACTCTGTGTCCAACTGGAGCAAAGGGAAATATTTGGGAGACGGGACTCTAAATATAACTTTCATGCCACAACAGTCAGATACAAGCCACTGTACAAACATTTAATACACTAATCTGAACTTGTCATGTTTACTATGAATAGAAACTCAGACACACAATCACTCACCAAAATGTAGAAATGTTGTACTGAGAAAGGGATAAGATAAGAGCTCATAGTAAAATAATAAGTACCTGAACATTGAAGAACTGCCGAGGAGTGACATCTGTGTATGAACCAAACACTGTAAAGAGAAGGGTCATCAGGAAAATATTACTTTTTGTTACTTTTTTCTATATGACATAACACTGAACTGTATCCACTGTAAAAATACCATATTAGCAGCTGTATTTGATACCCACAATGAATTAAGTCCACAACCAATAATGTGTAATTATAAAGAGGTGGTGTATGATTACTGATATAAAGTATGCAGCATTTAGCCAGTTAACCAGAAACCATCATATACAATGACTGTATATAAAATAAGAACAGCTTTTTGTTGCCTGCTATTTCATGTAAGTGTGATTTTTATGAAACATATTTTTTAAGTACTAATTTCTGTAGGGGTCAAATGTTTATTACAGTGGATAGAACTACTTGATATGGGTGTAAAGTTCTGACATTTTGAAATTGGCCCATGAAAGCTATTGTTTAATAATATGTGAACAAATATATGAACAAATATATTACAAAGAATGTCTTATTTAGAATAACATTCAACATGAATTGTGCACAATAAGATTAGCAATGAGCATTTAAAATGTGTAAACTGAGTCAAATTGATTTTTAGGTTGATGTGTGTGTTTTTACAACAAACCTGCAACATGCTGGCATATGCAACAAAACAAAATATACAGTTAAATTCATGTCACAGTATGTACATGTAGTTTTACTGTTTAAAACATACCTCTGTACTCAAAGAGATGACTTCCCTGGATAGGTCTCCTCCACACTCTAAAATTTTTCTTATCCATTACCACCTCCCAGCCTGGATCTACAACCACAGCTGTCTTTGGGCTTCCACTCTGGCTTCTCACAGCCTCCAGTGCCTGCAGCTCCCATGCACACCTACAGGACTTTGTACAATTAGTTATTCAATAAAAAACATTTTTATAAAACTACAGAAGAACTTATACGGTCATCATAAAAAGGCCAAAATTTCATCAGTCTTAATTGGTTTCATTTTCTTTAATCAAATAATGATTTCTGATTTCATACTTATATTTTTTATTATGACACGTTCTGTGAAAGTCACTCTCAGACACATCGGTTTAAACATGTCAATGCTTAAGCAAGTACATTAGTAGTAAATATAAGTAGTAAATACATTCAACTGATTACATTTTTAAAAAACAATCCAGTTGTGAGGTAAATGTACCTTCTCAGTTCATCATCTCGGATCCTCTCATCCTCCCACATGAAGATTCCAGCCAGTGCTGCTAGAAGTTTTCCAGCGGGTGCATGTTTGCTCTGCAGACGCCGCCATATGCTGCCCACGAGTGTCCACCTTGTTCTTTCAGAGTAAAGGTTTGAATACAGCTCTCCTATTTGAAAAGCCCTTCTCAGTCTCTGGCCTGTTACAAAACTACAGTGGTTTGCAAATATAGACAATAGTCTCTCCTTCTTGTTCTTCTCGCAGGTCAGTTTGTTGGTTCCCCTTCCTGCTTTCTGGAGCCATGACAGCAGCAGGCCCACGCGTTGTCCCAGCCAGGGGAAAGTCCATGATTTGCTACTTATTTTTCCAATTTCACCACTGCGTTTTAAAGTACTTAAACTTTGGAGTCGAACAACTCTGGTCCCAATATTGCACATAGGACGATGCTGGACGGAGGGGAACATCTTTGTTTTCTATAATTACGCACTCCGCTATCTATATTTGATTTTAAGGTGCTACTTCCAAATGAAATCCGTTTGAATTAGCTAAAAATCAATTCTTTACTATACGAATCAGTTCCCATGTGGCACTCGTATTCAGATAACAAGTACAACCCAATGTCAAACATGCACGAGTTATTTTGCAATACACCATGCGACAATTTTGTATCTTTTAATAGACAGAGAAACTGCATGAGAGAAAATGAATCCTAATAATGTTTTTTTGTTTTTTATATCATTATATAACGCTATCATAATCCTTACTAGATAACCACACACTCTGACATTTGCAAGTGTAAAACGGATCAACTAGACTAGCTAGCCAGCAATCAACGCAGACATGAAACCTCAGCCACTATGTAACAAATCAACAAAAATACCTTGAATGTCCTCAGATGTGTATCATAGTTAATGTTTTCAAACGGCTAAATATATATTTATATTCTTGTCGTAATTTAATCTTACTTTAAATCTCGTACGTTAGCCTCATTGTCCTCACGCCTTTTTGGTGGAAAGAGAGCTGCGTCTGAAGCACGCCTGTTGGCCACGCCCATTCCAAATTGTGGGTGTTTCTATTGGTGCTTCCTTAAAGCTAGTTTCTGTTTGCCAATGCAATATGGTGATATTACTGTCTGTCTTCATGGGCTACACCCCGGATCAACCAGCATGTTTACATGACTTACCTTAATTTAACCCATTGTAAAGGACTTCTACGACTTAAAGGTTAAAGAGGTTTAGCACGTGTCTGGTTCATGTTGTAAAGACAAAATTATTTTTACCAAACTTATGTTTATATCACGCACAGTAATCTATATTTGGATAAGTATATATGTACAATACTAGTCACATTTTAGATTTTACACATTTTAGAATAATAGTATTGTTATTCTAAAAGTCATAAACATTAAAAATAATAACACAATTAAAATTGGGAATTATGCAGTGGAAAAAGTCAAACAAAACCGTAAACAAAATATTTAAAGTACCTTTACCCTAGATAACAGCATTGCTCATTTTGTGCATTCTCCCTAGCAACTGCAGTTTCCGTGCATGCTCAAGCATGCTTTTAAAACAGTATTAAAGGGGTTTCCATCCATGCTGGCAGTGGTGGCTACTTTTCCCTCAGTCTAATTTAACATAAAAGTCTAATTTAAAATAACACACAGTTACAATGACAATGTATTTTTACAAAGTATTTATTACAGGCAATTACATTCACGGGCAGTGGATATATTAACCTGTTCTCAGTGAAGATGGAAGACCTATTCAAATAGTAATCCCTAAATATCCTATTTGTAATATGCCACAAAACTTTACATACGTCATACGTCACAAAGAACGGGAGAAATTTAAGTTAGTATGGGCTGTGGCCACATGGGGGGGTTGTAGCACAGTTTGCGTCGATTGAAGTGCTCTTTATAGAACTTCTTTTAATTCTGTCCCGTGATCTACATTCCGATAATCCACCACAAGAATTTGATCATTTTACCTACCAACATTAGTGTCACGAGGATTGCAACTACTACAAACATAACATGCCTTTTATTTGATGATTAGAAAATGAACACAACTACTACTGTGGAAAAATGTTGAAAAAAATAGTTTTATTCAAAATGTGTCTCAATAATCAGAACAATTTTATGCGCTACAGCAGTGTAGTAGAATTTGCTATGGCGAGTACAGAACAACGCAACAACAGTACAATAACAGTGTAAACTACAAAGAAAATGCTGTTCAATGTCTAAATAAAAATACTGAAAATATTTAGGAGGGGAGGATGTTTAGACAATCGGACAAATGATAGGGCCTTTTAATGTTTGACAAAGTTGTAATAATGATTAGAACGAAAAGTCCAACGTTCCAATGTAAATAATGTTTTTTCGTCCTACAGACATTGTCAAATAAGGTCAGGGGCGCGGTTTATTGTTTGGCGTCACTGTCAACCAAAGACGGCCCCGCCTTCCCAGTCCGTGATATATGTCTTGCGTGAAAAAGCAGGAACTCATCGTCTGAAGCCGACTGAAAGCGGTTTTTGTGCGGGTTTCCCCCCTTACTTACTCAATAACTGATATTATCAGAAACAGTAAGAAGCGTCGTCTCTTAACTGCCTCAGATTAGAACACACTGCATATATCCGACGTTAGTGCATAACGAAGAACGAGTATTACTGCGCCGAAAGCGTCTACGGGAAGTTGACTGGGCGGGATTCGGTGTCAAAAATACGCAAAATCGAAATTTCTAGACAAATTTCTTTGAGTGGTGAGTAAAAATTATTATTATTTTTTCCTGTCGCACCTGTTACCGAGTTGTTTTTTGTACTTATCGATAGCATTTTTTTCTTTTATTATTTCAACGGGTAGAATGAGCGCGAGCTCGTGGCTTTGTCAGCTGACGCGCTCTAGTCGGCTGTAAAACAAGTGCGTACGTCTCATTTAAATTTAACACGCTGTGACAAATTTGTGTCTTTATTTGTAAAGTGTTTGCTTTGGTGCCGTTTTGTGGATTTCAATGAAGTACTCGTGGTTTCTTATGTCATCTTAGCTGTTAGCGGGTGTGACACATGGAGTGCGTAGCCGGCGCTCAGCAATGAAAGAATACCGCCGTATTAACCAAAATCTCATTTTTTATATTTCTTACATTTACATCGCCTATTGTATCATCATGCATTCATTGGTTAACAGATCGATATCCGTTTGATAACTATCGAATGTAGGGGTATTTATAAGTGATTTGGTTCTTTGAGCTAACATAGCGAGGATGTGCGTGTCTTGCGCGAGCGGGGAGAACTGGTCGTAACAGCCCGACGCTGACAGTCGACCGCATTTCATCATTTACTTTCTGCTTTGCTTGGCCAATAAAGCTGCGTACACCGGAATGTGCTAGAAAGACACATGGCACGACTGATCTGGCAGCTTAACATAGTTCCTGTTTGCTGTCACAGAGCTTAAAATATTAATCAAAGCGGTGCCTCCTGCCTTGTAATACAAAGTGGTCTGATTCACTTCGATCTTGTACGAGTTACCCAGCGTGAGATCTTTAGTGTTTTTATTTAATTACTTTTAGGGGGTGTTTCTGTTGGATAATTTTTTTTTACGTCGAATTCACGCATATGACAAAGTAATATGCTCTGTGTTCCCAACGAGTGTGTGCTTCGTGTGCGCCCCGTTTTTTTACGGTAAGAGTTTTTAAGAGACCGTCAGCACCACTCTCTGGCACAAACTATTACTGTCCTGTTTTAGCGTCCAATAGACTTGTACAAGTTCTGGCTTCAGTTCTCTGCAGTAAAATTGTTGCGTAACGCCTTCCCACTTTCTCTCCTCTTTTTTTGTTTCAGGAATGAGCTACAATTCACCCACCGTGTCAGTTGCACAATGGATGTCCTCGCTGTCTGCTTAATTGCCCAAGCCAAAACAAACTGTAACAGATCTAGTCTTTTCAGGGGATAGCAATAGGCCCTCACTCCACTTTCTCCCTTGACGTTATACATCGGTTTAGAGCAGAGCAGTACAGATTCTTTCTCTGGTGTCTGAATTGCTTTGATTTGCTGGTTTAGTGAAGGGTGAAGGTCGGTCTGAGGCAGAAAAAGATTTAGAAACACTATTACCTCAATTATCTGGGGATAAAAAACCAGTGTGCTGCTTGAAGTAATTTATTTATTATTAATTGGTTCTCAACCCTGTAAAATTGTGAAATTTCTTTTTTATCTATTACTTGAAATTCATCTGATCACAATGGTGTCGACAACTCTGGCCACAACAATGCTCATGACAACCATTTTGTATGGTGTGAATACGTCAGATTATCTATGGCTCCTAGTGGTAGGCTTTCTTATAGCTTTTATCCTGGCCTTTTCGGTGGGTGCTAACGATGTCGCCAACTCATTTGGTACGGCAGTGGGGTCGGGTGTGGTTACCCTTAGACAGGCCTGTATACTTGCTACAATCTTTGAGACTGTGGGCTCTGTGCTGCTGGGAGCCAAGGTCAGCGAGACTATCCGCAAAGGCATTATCGACGTGACCATGTACAACGGCTCGGAGCATGTGTTGATGGCTGGCTCAGTCAGTGCTATGTTTGGTATGTATCTTTTTATTATGATTTGCTGTTTCAGGTGCATATGATGCTGTATTTTATGTATTCCACTTATTTTTCTAAATTATTTTTTCCACAATTTCCCATCAGGCTCAGCTGTATGGCAGTTGGCAGCCTCTTTTCTGAAGCTTCCTATTTCTGGCACTCACTGTATTGTGGGAGCTACCATTGGCTTTTCACTGGTCGCCAAAGGTCAGCAAGGAGTCAGATGGCTAGAGCTTCTTAGAATTGGTGAGTCAGCTGCGTTCGCAACGACAATCCATTTACTGCGTTTTAATTAACACTGTTGTTAAGATTGCCAGTATGTCTGTGTTCTTACTTAAAATTGATTTTTGTTCCCTTATAGTTGCTTCATGGTTCCTCTCTCCTGTCCTGTCCGGCATCATGTCTGCCATTCTTTTCTATATTGTTCGCATGTTCATCTTGCAAAAGGTAAATAAAGAAACAAAGTCTTTGTCAACTTGGTCCCATTAAATGTAGATGCAATTAAAATAACTAATGAAAATGAGATATTACAACTGGGTCATTTTTATAGAGCCACCATGTCCATAGTTCAGAAAGATCTTTTATGTTATCATGATCATTATCTTAGAGTCAGGACATGTCACTATCTTAAGTTGCCTAATGTAATCTAACATGATATCGGCTTGGGTGTTGTCTGTGTTTTAAGTCCATATTTTGTCCCCCCCCCCAGAAAGATCCAGTGCCTAATGGTCTGAGGGCCCTGCCTTTCTTTTATGCTATTACAATGGGAATCAACCTGTTCTCCATCATGTTTACTGGAGCACCTGGTGAGTATTACTGGATTTTCCCTTTTGCTTTGCTCACCTGCTACCATCCTAACCAGATGCCCAAACTGTGCCAGACTGTGTTTACAGTGTAAGACAAAGCAGTGTTCAACTGAGTTCTCCAGAGCCAACTGGTTAGAGCACTCATGAGGTGGACATGTGGTGCCTGTATTTATGACCTCAGTCAGTGTTTTTTCCTTCTCCATCATAGGAGAGAAAAAACAGTGGAATAAAGAATACTTGTTCATCTGAAAGAACCATCAGCTTCATATGTTAAGAAAGCACCGCCTTTTTGAGTGCTGTTAGCTATTGAGATCTGAATATTTTTTTTACCCTTCAAGCTTTAAACCGTATTAAATGAGCAACTTTGCTCCTTTTTGTTTTCTTGTACCTACAGGGCTCAACATTTCAAGAAGTCAACTGGCCTGGGCCATTAAATGAAGGCTACAGGCCAGAGTATGACGTGATATGCACCTAGGAGTGTGTGCGTGTATGCACTCCCAGGCAGGTGCATCCTGCACGCACACAGGCATAGCAACACACACAGCTTGTGTCTTAGATACATCGACAGCATTCTAAACATTATTTGGGCATTATTTGGTCTGTAGTTATAGAAGCTAGGTATAGAAAAAGCTCCACCAGTGGGTTTTCTAACAACAAGTGTCTCCTAAACTAACAGAAATAATTAAGTCCTTTAACTTTAGATGCCCCAAAAACATTAAGTCAGACATTAAATGGCAGTGATAAAAGTAGTTAAAGAGTAACCATTTTTCATCTGACAAGTGCAGTTTCCAATGATTTTAAAGATTTATGGTCTCTTAAATTAAAGGACTGTCCTCTAGAGGCCAAATAATCACTGTAGCGTCACTTCAGGGCTCTGATGCAGTTAGACTGACATTGTCTTTAAACATCATGTGATTTCAAACACACCATGACTTCAATCTTCTTGCAGTCACACCTAGGTACAATTTAGGTCAGCACAGTGGGCTAAAACAGAGCCCGCTTAACACAAGATTGTCCCGATCTTTGACCAAAGTTAGTAACACAGTCATGTCATCTGCTGTTGGATTAGTTTTATAGGCAACAGACACACCCCTTCACCCCGCCCCCTCTCAGCCTGTTTAAAGCAGTTCTGTCAAATTTAGTTAATCTAGAGAGTGTATCCTGGGACGGGACAGGACAATACCAGCAGCTGCCAGGGGAATTAAGAGGCATGCAGCACATTATGCAAATTCAGTTAGAACATGACTAGGTTAAGTTTCCTTGAATTGTATTGCAGTGTACTTGGAACTCCCTGTTTTTCTGGTTTTATTTTTAACTGTTTGTGCGGTATAAAGGGTTGAGATACAGCACATTCTCAACTCGCATATTGTCACATGCTCAAGACGTTCAACCAGTTCTAGCTAGTTTGGAGTGGGATAAGGTTAAACACTTAAAAGTCAGGATCCATTTCTAACTTCTCAAACATGGTTCCTCTCAACCCTTTGCTAACCATGTAAACTCTGCCATAAACTCACCCCACCCCCAGAATCAGCACACAACCTTGCAGTCATTCAGCAACCGCAGTGCCTGGAAAGTTCTCCCCATGCAAAGCACACATGACACAAGCTGTCTCAATTTTGTAGTGCCCGCTGGTGTTGAAACTTTACTAAAAGCAGAAGTTTTTTTACTTTGTGTTCTGCTTGCTTTTGTTTTTAGACTGACTGTGTTGCTAATATTTTTTTATTTGAAATATTTATTTAAAGAACAAGGCACACAGTGATTGGTTACACCCTCCCACCCCCAGTACCCAAATGCGCATTTTCTGGTCTGCTTCCCCTTTGCAAAAACAGACAGTGGGGTGTTTTTGTTGCCGTGGTGATGTAAAGCAAACACAAGCCAGCAGTAACTGAGCTCACAGATTTGAAATGGAATGTTTTTTATATCCGTCCAGATTCATTCAGCTCTACACAAAACAGTTTAAAGTGATAAAAGGAAGGTTTTGTGTGAACTTTTAGGTTATTTAGGTGCCAGACTTGGTTTTTGGCATGAGCCAAAATACTGGGTGTGGCACCGCCAGACACCATACAACCTTCTGGCAGTGAGTTGGTGGCACTAGAAAGGTAGATTGATACTACAATTACTTCAGAGACCATAAAAGTTTAATTTCAAAATGTCAAGTTAATCATCAAAAATGCTCAAACATTTGACACGCTAAAGTCAAAGAGCGTAACTGGAATAAACAACAGTGCCCATCCCACAATGACTCATAAACCACCATCCCGTCACCACTATGAGGCTTTGTGCTTGACTGTGTCTAGAAAAACAGCCCATGTTGTTGTGTAATAAAGGCCACGGGATAGCAGGTTTTATTGTGAGGTACAGCAGGATATGAATTCACATTCATTCATTCTATGGCGTGCTTGTGGTGTGGTTGTTTCCCTCAGTGGGGGAGTGTTTGTCAGACAGGCTACGTGGATGCAGCCATGAATGCATTCCCTGCTTAACCCGCAGTACACAGGGCTGCATTTCAAACAAACACGTCAAGCAGGAAGTACAGCAGACGGCCATACTGAATAACTGCACTCTTTCTTTTTTTGTGTTACTTAAACCCACACCTCCACTGGCCACACCTGTTATGTTCCTAGAAATTGCAAAAGCATTCTGGAAGTTTAGTGGTTCTTCCCTCATGCCCTTTAGTGCTCTATTCAAATAATGTGAAGCTTCTCGTCTTTTAGGGAGGTTGAAATAGAGTTGCATAACTAAAGCTCATGGCATGCCCACTGTGCGTGTGTAGGAGCAGGAGAGTTTTCCCCACTGCTCAATGTCCTCTTATCTCATAACCTCTTTCTTTTGTTTGCTTATTCAAATCCTGTTCTTTTATTGCATTTGGCTCTTGATATATTTAGCACATTTCATTGTGGGTTTTTTTATCCCCATGGGGAATTTCTTATTGTCTGACTGCTCTGCCAGAAGTGTACCTCAGAAAAGTTGCTTGCATTCCCCCCCACCACAGCCACCACCGCAGTCTTGGCTCAGATATAACCTTACTGCAGGAGTGGTAACATTTTTCCCCTCCATCCTCTGTGGGTGGGAGGGAGGGTAAAGGCTGCAATAGCCTTTTAAGGCACCCACACTTGCTGACCACATGCTACGGCGGCCTTGCACGCTGTCTGGTGTCAGTGCTACATTTCACTGCTTGTCACACTCGCGTCTCACCTTGAAGTGTTACATAAGAGGACAGGCCCTATACTTGCATTCTGTATGCAACATGATATTTGACAGGTTTAACAGGTTTAAACTGTATTATACTTTTTTGCTGCATTCAGTAATCTGTGACTTAATGTCAGACTCTAATATCATTACTAACAACCAGCACACTGTTGTGTCCATATGACATATCCCTGTCATTTCCCTAATGCTGTTGATTGTGTTAGTGGTAGCACATGCTGCCTTTTGTCTCAAAAGCACCTTTCCTTTTTACCTCCTTCCACTGCCCTCCCGGTCCCTTACTCTGTGAATGATGGGACTGCAGTGCTGGGCTTTGATAAGCTGCCCTGGTGGGGAGTGCTGCTCATTTCCATTGGCTGTGCCATCATTACCGGCATCATCGTCTGGTTTGCTGTATGTCCTCGGCTCAAGAAGAAGATCGAATGTGAGTATCAATGTATCAATCTTTGAAGTGTTTATTATGTAAGCCATACATTTATTATGGTTAAAGGCAGTTTTAACCTAGTTCTATCCAGTTGCCCACTGTCATTAACAGCACAAATGGGTGACGTAGTGTAAAATCGTCAGTGGCATAAGAACAAAGTGACAAATGAGTGGAGTTCTGCAAAGACGTGTCAAGGCCATTGCAGTTATTTGTACCCAATGTAATAAAGCCAATATTTAATAGTATTAAGCAAAGTAAGAACTTTAAAAGGTTCTCATTTGGGATATATAAATAAAGCAAAGTATATATGCATATAGATATTTTAGTATGCCGTTTTCAAGGTCCTGTTACACTCTGGAGGGCAATGTGTGGACATGCAGAATTTATTAGCTTTATACCGAGCACCAGGTGCACTTGGGGAAAAATACCCTGCAGTTTAAAGATGTTTGCAGTGGATGACGTTTTAATCAGTAACATGTAAATTTGTCAGATTTTATTTTGCATGATTCACGAGAAGAAATATTGCACAATGCCAAGACTTTTCTTTTTCATAATAGAATTAAGACTATCAATAGAGACTATTTCAAAGATGTTATGTACAAAGTGGACAAAGCATTTATCTAATTTACTGTTTTAAAATGTATGAAACACGTAATAGACAAAAACACTCAAGACAGCTTTAAGCAGTATTGAGGTTTAGATTATAAGACCAGATCTCTTTATGTACTGTTTTAGTATTACATTTGAACAGAACAGAGTGTTGTCTGTGTAGAGCAGGATAGTCTAGCTGCGTACTGACGCATCCTATTTGGGTCATAGTTATCCATTAATTGGGCTGGTGGACTAAAATAGTATGTGGTCAGTTTGAGATGTTGACAGCTAGTTAGCTCAGGTGAAAGACTTAAGTTACGGTTTGACGTGGCTCTTGCCAAAATAGAACTTGTCCTTTAAAGTCTTCTATGACAAGGTCAATGAACGATGTACCAAGTTGGGTCAGATTGTCCGTGACATGCGAGTTGTGGTGACCGTTTAAGCAAACAGATAGCAAACTGTGCTCTTACAAAAAGATGTTCAAAACATGCAGATAAAAAGACTTTAGTAAGCTGGTAAGCACTAACTGGCAGTTCCTGGCCAATTCATGATGAAAAGCTTCAGACTTTTTGCTGCAGTCAGGTTACTGTCAATAACTAATTCTTCCTGTCCACGTACAGTTCTGGAGGAAAAAGTAAACTTTTGATTAGTAAAATTTACTGAGGAAAAAGGTGATTTCTGTAGTAAATGACAATTTTTATCCTGTATAGGTAAAATCAAGTCTTCCAGTCCCTCTGAGAGCCCTCTGATGGAGAAGAGAGAACTGCATGAAGCTCAAAGTCCCATCCTGAAACCTGTTCCTGAGGAGTTTAACGCGCCCCCTTCCTCAAATACCTCCCCACCCCCTCCTCTCACTGAGGAGCGCAGGGTCACCTTTGACATTGGTGATTCAGATGATGCTGATCAGAAGGATGGCAAAGAATCAGATACCAGCAATGGTAAGTCTGTCCTGCGGAGGAGCTCGCATGATTGGTGGGTTTTTTTGTCATAGATGGATAATTTAAGCTGACTCTGTCTTCAACAGCTCCAAAGACAGCTCACGTTCACTTTACCACCGGCCCCACCCACATTCCTAGCAATGGTTACTCTCAGTACCACACAGTTCACAAGGACTCTGGCCTGTACAAGGACCTGCTGCACAAACTCCACCTGGCCAAAGTTGGAGACTGCATGGGCGAGGGTGGAGACCGGCCTATCCGGCGCAACAACAGCTACACCTCCTACACCATGGCCATCATCGGCATGCATGGAGACTTCAAACCCAAAGAGGCTGACTTTCACGCTGCAGAAGACGGAGACAAGGAAAAGCCTGGCGCGCAGGAGCGGAAGCGCATCCGCATGGATAGCTATACGAGTTACTGTAATGCTGTGGCGGAAAACGGAACACCAGAGGCCCTCGGGGAGGGTGAAGTCACATTGGAGATGGTAGATGATGATGCCGGGAGCAGCCGTAGTTCTATAGAGGAAGACAGAGCAGATGCTGACAGGCCTGAGGTGTCCATGCTCTTCCAGTTCCTGCAAATTCTCACTGCCTGCTTTGGCTCCTTCGCTCACGGTGGAAATGATGTCAGGTAATAAAGACGTGTTAAAGTACAGGGTGCTTCAAATAGATCTCACAGACTTAAGTATCTTTAGAAGTTTGCTCATTTAAAGAAAATAAGACAAGAAGCTGTGCATTACTGTTTTTCATTGTAAATCACCATAACATGGTTTACATGTTTTTAATATTAAGTAAAAATAAGTGTAATAAACATTATATTGGCTTTGGACATAAGGCTTATTTAAAGAGGAGATACGAAGTCTTGCACCTGTCTAATTTTCTTTTGCTTTCAGCAATGCAATTGGTCCTCTGGTTGCTCTGTGGCTTGTCTATGAAAGTGGCTCTGTTGTATCAAGTTCACCAACTCCAATCTGGCTGCTGCTGTATGGAGGTGTGGGCATCTGCGTCGGTCTGTGGGTCTGGGGCCGTAGAGTTATCCAAACCATGGGCAAGGACCTGACCCCCATCACCCCATCAAGGTATGACATACACACCAGTGTTTGTATTTATTTTTAAATGTAATGTTTAACCTTTTAAATCAATATTCAGGGGATTTTTGTCCCCTTTTTGAGCCATTTAACTATACTATCTATATTAACTATGCTATCTATATTAACTATGCTATCTATATTAACTATGCTATCTATATTAACTATTATATATATTAACTATACTATATCTATTCCTTTATTGCAATGGAATACGTTTCTAAACTAAACTAAATTCCTAAATAATTAATTCAATTGAAGCAATTTGTTTATAATTAATAAAAACAAAACATTAAGCGTTGAATAATCTAGTCAGTCTGTCTGAGCCGACACACAACCATGTTCTTATTAAAGTTACAACACCTAGATTACATGCTTCATTCATCAAAACTACCCCTCCCTCACTGACAGACTTCTATAAACACTGCTTTGTTTAATTTCAGTGGTTTCAGCATTGAGCTCGCCTCAGCCGTCACTGTTGTGGTTGCTTCCAACATCGGTCTTCCAGTTTCCACCACTCACTGCAAGGTAAGCTGGACACATATGCAAACCAATCAATGCAAAACAAGACACAGGCAGACACTATTTGAATGAGGCTGATAACTTCAGCCTGTTGATGAGGGCGTGGCCTCTTGAGATGCTTAAAACGCAGTCATGTTTTTCAGGTCGGGTCAGTGGTGTCTGTCGGTTGGCTGCGGTCCAAGAAAGCTGTTGACTGGCGTCTGTTCAGAAACATCTTCATGGCCTGGTTTGTCACAGTGCCCATCTCTGGCCTTATCAGTGCTGCCATCATGGCCCTGTTCACCTACGTCATTCTGCCTCAGTGAGAAACATGAAGGAAGGTGCAACCAGAGAGAGAGAGATAGAGGGCATGTTTAATCTTTTTCATCTTTATCTTTCTCAGTCTTTATTCTGTTCATTGCTGTGATGGGTAGGGAATGAAAAAGGCTCCTTATTTAGACCCTGTGATACCTGGATGGATCATTTCCTGGCCTGTATCGACGACTTGAGTGCTTTCCTGCGCACCAGGTCACATGCCATAGGGAGTAAATATAATGGTTGCCATCTAAATTCCCCTTTGTACATAGTCAAATACCATGTTTTTGTTTTTTATGTAATTTTGTACAGAACTACTTAAGGTTTTTTAAAGTAAAAAGAATAATTACAATGCAGTATTAGCCTTTGTTTGACACATGCAATTTTCATTACATTCATAATTTCTTGAGGGTTTGCCTAGAGTATTTAGGTGCAAAAATAATTGGGAAAGAGAAATGGCATAGTTTTTGTTTTTATTTTAGTTTGTTCCTACAAAGGAGTTCCTGTATATTGGGTATACATATCCATTCTTTCACAAGCAGACCTCACTTTTATCAAAGCATGTGACTGTGAGCATTATCACACCTGTAAGGGTTGATTTGACAAGGAGATTGATGGCTCACATCATGTTCATTAATACAATTTTTAGTGACTTTTTTGCATGTTTTATTTTTAGTTTCTTTGTAGATTACACTACAATATGGACCCAAGCAGTAATCTCTTCCATATGTATCTGGAAAGAAGTCTTTCCAGATACATGTGGAAAGAATTTGGTCATTCATAAAGGCAATTCTGTACATGTTCTTTTAGACCATTAATATTTGCATCTTCTGTTTAGTGGCTTGTAGAATATAAACTTCTTTTCTGCACCACTGTAATTGAGCTGTTACTATTTGCTCTGCTTTGCCCAGCATTTCTAACAACTATATTATAATAATGGACCAATCCATGCATGGAGGTACACAATTAAACATTCATTAACTCCACCTCCAGTAGCTGGAATTGTGCTTAAAACAGTGTGCAGAATCCTCTGCTGTAATTATTATGCTCTCGGCGACTCTCTTAACTAAAAAGTGTCCCCAATGGTTTGCTGTAGACAATTGAACTCCGTATGGTGAATTACGTCCCTTTGTGCTCACTGTCACTATGTGCCACTGTTGTTGAATATGGATGAAGTGTTACTAGGATACCCAAGCTCTCGGTTTACTAGAAAAATGTGGCCCGGTTTTGGTGGAGGGGCCAGTTGTAATGATCCTTTTATAAAAAACTTAACTGTGTGATTTAGTAACTGTCAAAAACACCCCTCTGCCAAAACGGCAGCATTGTATAAAGCAATTCAACAGTTGCTTGCTGTCACTCAAGAAATATCCCAAATAGCCTGATTTACTGTTTTGGTATCATCTAACATTTAAGCCTCTGAACAACCTAGAAACTACAAATAAGCTTCTTTTGTGAGAGTATTGCAGTAATGCTTTGCTGTGCACATCTGAATCGGCACCTAAACACAGTGATTTTATCTTTGAGGAATAGAGTGAAGTTTACTGATGCTGGAAATGAGACCTTTAAAATTCCTGCAAAACTTGATGGCATCCTGCCTTCTCATAGACCTGCTTCTGTAATCCTGAGGAATGTATACCAGTTTTAACAAAGTGTGTTTGTAAATACAAATATACATACACACAGGGTTGCTATATCAAGCCCTACAGCAACACAAATCACTTGACCTGTTATTACATAGGTGTGGGATAATGGTGTTAAGTGGTGGTTTTAATGGTTTAAAATGAAGCTTGCAGAGCTGTCAGCAGCTATCTAAGAAGATCTGCATGCTCCTCCAGGGGATGTGAGGGTTTGCACTGCTGTGACATCATTTGTGAGTGGTCTGGTTAGTGAACTTAACACATTTAGACTGTATGTAGTTGCCTTAAGGTTTTAAT
>JAZGTJ010000075.1:116687-250658 GCA_036877575.1 Botia almorhae
ACCAAAGAAAAAATTGATTTTTTTCTGTTGGCTGTATCCAGCATACACTATTGTCTGCTTTGGGCTTTGGGGAAAAATAATAAATTGTCTTTTTAAATATTAGCTGTGTTTGCTTGTTAATTTTTCATTAGTGTGTCTGACATTTCACTTATGATTTACATCTAATCAATTATAAATGTATATCTAGGGCAAGAGACCAAGAAACCAAGCAAAGAGCCTGTTATATTTTATAATAGTACTGCAGAAATGTTTTTATACTTTGATACCTTCATTGCACATTCATTAATGGTATTGGAAAAAATCTTTAATCATTTATCCTAATGTAATAAATTGCTCCATCTATGAATAGACTTAACCCAAAGTTAAGTGTTTTAGAAAGGGGATCACAACTCGACTAACTGCAATTTTGTGGTATGGAAAACACCCACTTTTTAGGATCCAGTTAAATTTGTAATAAATCAAATTCTGCCTTGCATATCATTTTGTGATGTAATATTTGAATATTTTCCTGGAAATTCAGAAGTACCCATGACAGTAAAATGAGCTACAAATGTAATTTTATGGTGACTGTTACTCTCAAATATTAAAATAATTTTGCTTAATGGGAAGTTGTTTATTTCTTGTTGTTGAGAAACAGGCAAAACAATATAGATTTATAATATTTGCCATCATATGGGTCATCATCATAAAATAATAAATCAAATATTGGCCCAGACTGCTCCTAGTTCATCTTAAATGTATTAAGCAACCCAACCGTCCAAATTATTACAAACAAAACGTTTCCAGAGAATTTGCTTTTGAGGATTTTTGAATTTGCTTGAGGGTCTCTGAATAAAACAGTTTGTTCTTGTCAGGCTGGTGGAGAGCCACGCTGCATCTTTAGTCCAAAAATAAGCCGGGACAATGCAGATGAGCAGTGTAGACAGTGCTGGCCTGGATAACCGCCCTAGATATTTTCTACCTACATCTGCTACTTAAACAGTTTCCTCTTAGGAGGTCATGTAATGATACTGCTGTAAACTTCCTGTCTAATCACCTGTTATTACACCCACTTACATGTTCAGTTCTTTTTAATGAATGTTAGACACTGGTCAATGTTTTCAGGCTTTATTTAAAAAGGCAATGATCTTTGATATAACTTCACAATACAAGTAGATGTTTATGTCCTTTGTGCCAGCTGGTGCAAAGGTTAGCAGTTTTGCATGTTTTATAAAACAAGCTGGAATTTAGGTTTAGAAGATAATATATGGATTCCTCTTTAGCCTCTTCACACCTGGCTTGGTAACTCGTAATATCCCATGTCTGCATCTTCTGTGGAATTAATTGTCACAGTGAGACATGTCATCACTTTAAACCTAAATATGACTCTTGGCATTCTCACAACTCACCCTCCACACTCTTTGTAACCTGCTCATTGTGCTCTAAAAAACACATAAAATGACAACAAAGACATGTAATTTATAGACATACTGGTATAAATATGGTTACTGAATTCAAATTAAAAGACAGGTTTTGGATAAATAACAGTGTTTGTATATACAAATTATGTAATGTAAAGACTTTACCTGTTGTTTGTTTAAAAGCTGAAAAATAAGTTATAGAATATAGAATGTTACATAAGATAATGCAACCCAACAGAAGTAAAACCACACAACTGTGACCTATTAACAATCTTACATAATCAAATGGATCGAATGACAAGATAACAGATAACAAAGAATAAAATAAGTATTTATCACAGGTAGGTGGGTGGGTGGTTGAAAGGTTAAACGCACAACCTTTCAACGTTTGTGATTAAAATTTAAATAAGTATACTCGCAGTAGCACTAGTCGGTATCTAAAATAAACACATCAGGTAATCATGTGATTCTTGGCAATTGGTCAAGGTTAACTTTATCACGCATGCTCTGAGCGCATATAGTTTACAATGTGACGCTTTGTCGCCCTCGTCTTGTGATCAATGTTATGACCCACCGCGTCACACTACTTACTTACTGACTCGTCACTTCTGGTGTTTTCTACGTCAGAACAGAAAAGAAATTTCGTAAGTGTTTCGGCGCGTAGTTGCCGTGGCTCAGTACAAGTTTTACATTCATAAACATTTTGAAAAATGTACAACGCCTTTAAATTAAATATTACTATAACCCATACTAAACTAAACCATACATACTAAACCCAGTTGTTCTGAATTTTAAAATGTTATTTTTTAATCTCATCTCTTACCTGTCTGATGTGTGGTGCCAGTTAATGCCTCTTTTTCATCATCTATTAAATTAAGATTTGTAAGAGAATATGAATTGGGCAGAAATGGTGAACGCTGTAAAATATGACTGGTTGGCAACAGACACATATTAACTCACCATCAGTATCTTCCTTATCAAGTACTTCTGCGCCTAAATTAGAAAATAAGCAATAATATGCATTCATTATTGTCAACAATTATGAGAGGCAGAAAGGAAACAAATAAACATGTCTTACCCTCTAATTCTTCATCATTTCCGTCCTCTGTAATAAATAATTTTATATCCATTTAATTTCTTATTTAATTATTTAATGATAATACACCTTCATCTACACTTATTCTTTATTATTGTCAACAATAATCATGAGAGGCAGAAAGAGAACAAATAAACATGTCTTACGCTCAAATTCTCCATCATTTCCGTCCTCTGTAATAAATAATTTTATATCCATTTAATTTCTTATTTAATTATTTAATGATAATACACCTTCATTACAGTTATTCTTTAATGCACATCAAAATTATTTTCAGATCATTTACACCGATGAATAGACAGAAAACGTCTCTTACCCACGGGAGTCACTCCTAAACTCTCGTCATCTGTCAATAGGTCAATAAATAATGAGCAATATTAATTAAACCCCATGCCTGTTCAAATGGGTGCGGACACTTTAATTAACCAGCGTTTGATCTGTTATGCATCCACATTTACCTGTAACATGCGCTGCCTCATACTGTAGCTCATCTGCAGATACAGACACTAAATGAGAGAAATTAGATGAGTCACACCAGTGAAATAATGCAAAGCAATTGCATTAAAGTGGCATTGTTATTAAATAGGAACAAATGATGACCCACCCTCTTTTTGTGGTGAAGTGTGTTCTTCAAACACTGAGGTTAAACACAGAGAAGAGTGTTCCATTTAAAAGTAATATTATAGTAACATCATAACAAAATATCAAACCAAGTAGTATCTGTAAACAAACGTTTTGTCCTTCTTCCCTTTATTCCTTCATTTAATTGTAACCAGCTGTTTCCAAGATGATTTTTAATAGATGAATAAAATCATTTTCCTTGAGTGTTCTAGCAAAGTAACCACAGGTATACATATCTATATATACATAAAAAAGTTTGAAAACCAGACTTCTATATATATGTGTGTGTGTGTATATGTGTATAGAAGTATGGTTTTCAAACTTTTTAAAATAAATACCACTTTAATTAATATTTTGTTACAAAATGCAAAGATGGAATTGATGCTAAAGGGTCCAGTGAAATCAGAGAAAAATAATGTTACCAATTTTTTCAGATGATTCATTGCTTTCAGCTGATTCCAAAGATGCAGAAATTACTGCAGGTGGAAAAAAGAGCATATATCAACAAATCCATCGATGTAATTCATGTGTTCCAATTCAACAAACATGAAACATTTTACCAACATTGTTATATAACAGAAAAATAGATAGGTAACTACACAGACCTTAATATGCAAATAGTATATTGTAATCTTACCACTGTGGAAACCTGCCACTGCAACAAAGAGGATTATGGGTAAAACAATTCTCATCTTGAATAAATAGTGTGGATACTAAACAAGGTCATACAAAGTGCTAAATGTCTGTGTGAGCTTTGAATGAAGCATTTGCTGCTGAGTGTTTTTATATGTTGCTGGGCATCACATGCTTTGGATGGACAGACTCATCTCTGTCTACCTACCAGCAGCTGGGTGGCACATCTCGCCCGATTCACTGACGTGCCATTATTTCAAAAATCAATGACTGCCATTGTTGGTGCTCTAATAAGTCGATCTATTGTTGTGGTGAGTGGTGACTGCGGTGTAAGTTTGGGATGGATTTGCTGGATGTTAACTTGGAATCAAAATAGCTCATTTCCTCTCTGAAGTTGGTGGATGTTTGGCATTTTACAAAAGGAAATGATTGATTGTGCTCACAAATGTGATGTCACTGCAGCTGGCACATGGACATGTTGTTGTGCTTTTCGTGAAAGAATTTTTTTTTTCATATATTTTCATTTTTCATATATAATATAATATATTCTATTATAAGTTGGCGTAAGTTAAGTCACCCATTTGAAATACTGTTTCTAAATAAAAACATAAATATAATTGCACATAAATTATTTTCTAATCAGACATTTACACTTACATTCAGTTTTTTCTTGTAGCTTTGTATGTTCAATTAAATTTTTCAATTAAATTTTATTTAAATAGCACTTTCTACAATTTGCTTTAAATTTTAGTTGATGTACGGAGTAACCGCTTATCATCTAGTTCATTACCTATGGATATGTTACACTAAGGTTTGACTTTATTGTAGTTTATACAATAAAATTAGAATCAATTAATGAAATAATGAATTGCAGAAAAGGTCATTTAATTAAAAGTAAGCAATTTATTGCATTCTGTCAAAGGCCTGAGTAAATGCAGAGTAAACAGAGTAAATGCAGTCCATATTTAAGAGACTGACGATATTTGTTTCTCTTTGTTTTCAATTTAACAAGACCAAGAATTTTGCTCTAAAAAGAGACTGTATCCAGTATTGAGTTTATGTTTAGTTTTTCATTGCAACAACACAACCAAATACATTTGGGGGGTAAATATGACCTTGAAATGTCCTTCAATGGGCTTCGTGAGAATCACGTTTCATGCTTTTTTGTTTCTTTGTTACTACCGCTTTAAAGGAAGCCGGTGCCGTGACTTTTATTTTGACAGTCAGCTTTTACCTGGAGCTACACACCGCGCATGTTACAGGAAGTGGAAACCGGGCTGCGAGATGACCAATATTAAAACAAAACCGACATGCAATTGTTCTTCAATGCATTAGACCAACAGTGAAGTTCTAGTAGGATCGCTGCCAGATGTCGTTGAGCCTGCGGCACTTTAGTCCCTTCGTATTGGATGTTATGTGGTATTACTGAAAAGAGTGAGGACAAACGCAACGAAGCAAGGTCAGTACTATAGGCATGCAATAGACACATGAATGGAGCAGCAGCAGCCACTTGCCTGCCTTTATGTTCTTAATCTTAAATGCATTATCAGTAGTGTGTACTAGTCTGTGCTGGGACGCATATGTAGCGCACATTTTACACCACAGGCTTAATTACTCAGTCATTTGAAGTACAGTAAGTTATCTCAAAACCTAGTGAATATCAACATTTTGGCATCATACACAGTTCAAGTGTAATTTAATATTTATTTATTTGATTTGGATTTATTTGATCATATGCACTCTTCATCTATTCCCCTTACTTTAGAATGAGGAGACTTCCTGTTCTGGTCCCTCTCATCTGGGTCTGTGCAGTTTTCTATGTAGGCATCTTTTTGTTTGTGGGAGGATTTTTACTTGTCAGGCTGGAGGTCAACAGAACCAGCACCTGTGCAGACATCTTATCGCCAGGAGCTCAAGTGAAAGGAGATTTCTGCCTGAGTGAGCCACGCTTTCGCAGAGCTGTGGTCTTGATCATTGACGCACTCAAAGCCGACTTCACCCGCTATGATCCAGAGAACAGAGCACCCAGACCGTTTGAGAACAAGCTGCCTGTGCTAGATGAGATGGCATCATTGCATCCCTCTCATGCGAGACTCTACACCTTTCGGGCTGATCCTCCCACCACTACCATGCAGAGGATTAAAGGCTTTACCACAGGCTCCCTGCCCACCTTTATTGACGTGGGGAACAACTTTGCCTCTAATGCCATCCTGGAAGACAACCTGGTGCACCAGTTTGGCCAAGTGGGTGAGTGAATGTGATTTACTTTATTCCTTTTCGTTTGTGAGTGAATTTCATGAATCCTTGCTTTCACTTCTGTACTTAAAAATTTATGAAAAATAAAAAATAGTTTACAGTAAAAATGAGTTCCTTATGAGGATAGTGTAAAACAATAGTAGTCGCCAAAAAACGTTTTTACTGCAAATACAAAAAGACTAATATGCCCTGAGGCATAGTAGTAATAAGATAGTGCACATTTAATGGTCTAAAGATTAGAACAGGGAAATTTGTAAAGATTGTTTCATGGTATTAAATGAATCTGCATTTTCAGATAGAAATAGTCAAAATCTCTTTTTGGTTTTAAGGCAAGAGAGTTGTCTTCATGGGGGATGACACATGGGTGAGTCTGTTCCCCAAGAAGTTCCACAGATCTCTGCCCTTCCCCTCCTTCAACGTAAAAGACTTGCATACTGTGGACAACGGCATTCTCCAGAACATCTACCCTACTAGTAAGCAGAGCAATTTATGCATCAGTTTGGAACAAGCTTGGCTGGTTTTGGGTCTCGCTTTGTTTACCTCCTAAACAAACATGCATATCTTATGTTTATGCTGTAAACACAACATCTGAATGGGTGGATAATGGTTCTTGTTTGTCATCCACAGTGGAGGGGGATGACTGGGATGTGTTGATTGCTCACTTCCTGGGTGTGGATCACTGTGGACACAGATTTGGCCCTGATCACCCTGCAATGGCTGAGAAACTCTCCCAGATGGATGAAGTCATCAGGTCAGCTTCTCCTTGCCCATGTTCCAAAAAGATGCTATAATGTAATTGTTTCTTGCATTACACATTTGGTTTCCATATGTTGCTGTTGCAACGCTGACCCCAGGTCAGTAATAAAGCGTCTGAAGAATGACACACTGTTGGTGGTTATGGGAGATCATGGGATGACAGACACTGGGGATCATGGGGGAGAAAGCCAGAAAGAGACAGATGCTGCCCTGTTTCTCTACAGTTCCTCAACTTTGTTTCCAGTACCAGGATCCCAGGTGAAAGAAACACTTACAATTTGTATAAATTAAGCCTTCTGCAGCCAGTGGCACCTCCACTTTTATTGTGTAGCTTTTATATGTCTGCTGATAGATTGATATAAACATTTGGTATTTGCTTGAGATCTGTCACTTGCCATGTACGTTATTCATGTTTACGTGGAAAAAACAAAAAATTAATACTGTTATTAATTTTAGTATTACAAATTATTTTACTAATATTTAGTATTATAAATTAATGCTATGTTCCTGTAGCTCAGTTGGTAGAGCATTGCGTTAGCAGCGCAAAGATTGTGGGTTTGATTTCCAGGGGAGCACACATACTGCCAAAATTTATAACTTGAATGTACTGCAAGTCGCTTTGGATACAAGCGTCTGCCAAATGCGTAAATGTAATACTAAATTACTCCTTTTTTTGTATTGTCAAAAAACGAATTGTTTAATTTGTATAAACTATTTAAATTATTTTATTTTTTCCTTTTTGTTCTTTTTTTAAAGCTGAAATGTGAAAAAAACAAATTACAATTTGAAACAACCTGTTGCCTATTTTTATAACTTGTTTCATGCCCTTATGTCTCAAATGTTTTAGCAGAAATGTGTTTGTAGATTTCACCCAAAAATATTCTCTTTCAAAAGCTGAACAGCATGTTTATGTTTATGTAGGTAGAGCCAGAGGTCGTTCCACAGACTGATTTAGTACCCACACTAGCGCTGCTGTTGGGAGTTCCCATTCCTTATAGCAGTGTGGGCCAGGTTCTTCTGCCACTTTTCCCTCAGAATGGCACCCGAGGTGCACCTTCAGGTCTCAGCCAGGCGGAGGCGCTGTGGATTAACGTCAAACAGGTTGGAGGAAATTCTCTTGCATGCATAGATAATGTTTGATGGCTTTATTGTATAAGTATACTTTGTTCTTAATGAATTTTCTTTAATTGTTCATTTGTTCTGAGCTTAACACAAGCTCTGTTTTATTCACTTATGTGAAGGTAAATCGCTTTTTGGAGACGTACTCTAACATGGCCAAAGACATCCCACCAGACAGTCTCTCCCAGCTGCGGGCCGACTTCTCAGACATTTCTTCTCAGTACATGGCCACCGTCCATGAAGGTCACCTCCCCTCTTCTGAGCTTGTTGTCTCCATGCAGAACTATCTGACAGCTGTTAGGGAGACTTGCAGAGCCTCCTGGGCCCGTTTTAACCCCTTCAAAATGGCTGCGGGACTCTTAATCTTGGGTGTTGCCTGTATACTGTGCTACGCCATTTCTGAGATGTCTCATTTAGTAATACAGGAGGGCCTGTTAAAGTTGCCCATTTTCTCAGGATTGGTGGTAGGACTAGCAGTAGCTACAGGCCAGCTGGTCTTGCAAGGTTATTTGGAGCTTTCATGGTGCTTGGGAGCTGCAGTGCTTTCATCAGAAGTTTTGTTTTTATTGAGGATTTATAGAGTTTTTCCAGGAGGTTGGTTGTCTCCTGCTCACCTTCTCACACCTGCCCTGCTAGTTCTTATCCTGCGCTGTGCCTCGCTACTCTCGGATAGTTACGTCATCTATGAAGGTCATGTGGTAACCTTCTTGCTCTTAACGTTGAGTGTATACGTTCCTATCCAACTTAACTGGGATGGACTCTTAATGCCACTTCCACCATCAGATACCCAGAAGCCCCCTCGGCTTCTCCAAACAGCATTGCCGTCTTCAGTAGTTAGACGGGAGGCCACTGTTTTGTTGGTTTGGTTGGCATTGTTGGTGGGATCACTCTACCTTTCCCTTTCCTTCCACAACTGTCGAGAAGAGCAGGGAACCTGCCAGCCTTCCACTTTCCTCTCCCCTCTCTCACGCATACAGGACAACCAACTGAGGAACCTCCACTACGTGCTTTCGGTAGCTTCTTTGGCCATGTGGGGGTACCTGCTACATCGTTGGCTCAGACACTATGGAAACCTTAACTGTTCCAGAGTGACTGTGTTTTCAGCCTGCTTTATCTTACCCCTGGCCTGTGTTGGGATAGGGCTGCATTGGGCAGTAAGTGCCACCCCAGAAGACACCTTTAGAAACCTGTCTGAACTGATCCGCCTTGCCCAAATGGTTCTGCCACGGGCCATCTTCAGCCTGCTGGGCCTGGGGCTGCTACTCTTGTGTGTGGACCCCATGACTGTGTTCATCAAGTCGCGGACCCCAGCAAACTCTCGTGGATCATTTCTCCCACCTCCCAAGTACCGAGCCAGCACAGGCATCAGTCCACAAGCTGAATTGCACCACCTTATACCGCAGCTGTATCAGCGCATCAGACACTCGCTGGAGGATGGGGGCCTGGAGGGTGGAGAACAAGACAGCAGGCCAGCTGTGGAGGCGTACGGACTGGGTACAGTGTATTCTGCACCCCTTGTCCTGCTTTGTGGGCTGCTGGGGCTGATGTTGCTGCTGCTTCACCCTGAAGGAATGTCCCTGGCATTTCTGCTTCTGCTACTGGAAGCTGGAGCTGTGTTGCACATCCACGCCTGTAGCACCACCTTAACCAGCCTGCACAAACACTCCAGTAAGAACCAACCCACTAATACTTACCTTATGCCTTATTTGAACATGTTAAAAGATTTCAGCATGTCTGCTTATGTTAACAAACTAATTCCTTTTTTTTACTCAAACCCTCTTAGATGGCTTCAGTGTGCCATGGGCTCCTGTGGTTTCATGGTCTCTGGCTGCTGCTCAGTTTTTCCATGCCACGGGACATCTCCCAACCTTCCCCTCTATCCAGTGGGGTGCTGCCTTTGTGGGCTTTCCTCAAGGTCACACGGGCACTGTACTTCCTGCCTCGCTGGTGACGCTTAACACCTTCTCCTCTCACATCATCTTTGCAGGTAAGCCTGATTTTGGAATAGGTATGAGGATAGTCATGATTGAAGGCATCATGATTTCTGTTGCTCATGTTTCTAAATAAGAGTTTCTATCAAACAATCATAGCCTTAGTCATAATTCTAACAATACAATTAAAGTACTATAATTGGTTAATTGTAATTTTGTTCTAGGAACAACAAAGAATGCTGATAATGCTGCCTGAACAGTCATTTATATAAGTGTCCATGTTTATTTACAAACATTTTAATAACCCAGTATCTATAATGTTAAATTTTTTTATTAACATTTCACATTTTCTATGAATCCTGGTATTGAGCAACCATTTGTTTTGAACAGAAATCTTCAGTCTTGCGTTAATATTATCACTGTATAATTTGTGCATGCAGTTGGCTGTCCTCTGCTGCTGTTTTGGCCTCTGGTGTGTGAGGTACGTGGGACTCGATCTACAGGCTCAGCAGGAGGGGAGGAGAGCGAGGATGCTGTCATGGAGATGAGATTGAGAGAGAACCCTCAGAAGTTTAGCTCGGCTCTCCTGCAGCTCACTGCACGCTACCTCTGTGTGAATGGAGCACAGGTGGGTTCAAGTTATTCTTAATAATCAGTCTTCATGCATGCACATGAACACATGCACACCTGTGAAGACCTGTGCCAAGTGTCCTCTGTAAGGGCAGATAAGTAAATGCCTGTATAAAATAACAGTACTGTTTCTCAACTGATGAAGAATGACACACGTGACCAATAAGGTGTGTAGTCACTTTAAATAATACTGTAATTTTAAAACCTCAGAATCTGGTTATTATTGCATCTCAGCTAGATTGTAAGTAAAGCATATCCAAATTTGCAATAATCTTAAAGAGAACTGGAAAAACTTAATCAAAAACTTTATCAGACTTTGTATTAATTGTTCTGTACCATTGTTTGCGGATATGACAATTTTAAGTAGTTAAGTTGTATTGAAACAGGTCTTAAGGCCTAGCCTAGAAGGCTAGTGTTTTCTTAGCTAATGTGATTTGTGCATTGTGTTTTTAATAATTGTACTGTCTGCTTTGGAAATACATGTAGATATTCTGTCTTGTTTACCTGATTTAGGTTTTTGCATCGGTCTGCGCTGCAGCCATTCTCAGGAGACACCTCATGGTCTGGAAAGTGTTTGCACCGAAGTGAGTGTCACCATCTCTGACAACTTGTTTCTCTCATTTTCGCTTTATCTCTCTTGTTTTAGGTTACCAATTAACTTAGGATATGCAACAAAAATATGTTTTTATGATCAGCTTGGGTCAAGGGGTTGTGTGAATGACTAGTCAACATGTTGAGCTTAAAAAGTCCAAGACATGTAAAAATATTTACATTCTAAAAAATATTTATATTCTAGTCTAAAAAATAGGTTAAGTATCTTAAATCTTTCATAGCACAAAACTATTGAAATCCTTGTTAAATGGAATTATGCATATTAATAACAGGATTTTTGCCCACAGCAGTCAACAAATGGACAGTAAAACTGAAATTACCCACACAGCACTTTTTTAGAGGGTTTTACTGTGCTGACAGTCATGGTGCTTGTATGGTGCTTTCTAAACTGTATGTAAACTCGAAATTATGACTATAATGGTATTAAAAAAGGTGATAATTAAAACGGCCCCAATCAGGTTAACACAGTGTTCTGGATATTTAAGACAATATAAATGCTGTGAAAGCTCCTTTAAGATGTAGCCATTGTTTTAATGTAGACTATAAGTGTCTTTCTTTTCTGCAGACTGATGTTTGAGGCCTCCGGCTTTATCGTGGGCAGTGTGTTCGTGATACTGGGGGTCACCATGGTGATGAGGGTGGACATAGCAGTGGGAGGTCTGTTTAAAAAACTCCTCCCTCAAAACTCAAGGTAGCACTTGGTGCCCGGCCCCGTTCTCCACAATTCCATCTTGCCCATGTAGATCTCTTCAGATATGTGGTGGAGATGCCTGGTCACCTTCTTCAACTCCACTGCCAAACATGTGGATGGAAGCAAAATTTGTTATCTATCTAACTGTATCTCACTTGGACCAAAGAGGTCTTAGTTTCTCCTCCTCCAAATGTGCTTGAGAAATGGAAAAACCGAAATGTTATTCTATAAACAATATTTTACAAGACTGCAACTGCTTCGAACAAGCTATTGAGCTGTCAGCTTTTGTTGCTTTGCTGCTTTTGTACTGAGAAGAGAGTCATTGAAAGAGAGATGATCATTTGTGCATGCCTTTTTTACTGCCATGATACACAAGGTCAAAGGGAAGATTATAAGTTATTATATTGAAGGGCTACATGGAATCCCCAGTGTTGCAATGTCATGTTTGAACTTGAAGATCCTTCAGTTTAAACATTCAAAAGCACAAACGTGTGCTTGAGGGCATCAATATGTTCACCATTGGACTGTAACTATTTACAAAAACAATTTTGGGGGGTTGTATGTTAGGAGTTTTATGTCCATTTCAATCTCCTGATTTATTTTTATTTTTTTACCTTTTTATTGCTTCTAAGTTGTTTAATGACAACCCAGGTTTAGTGCTAACCCTTTAGCATCCTGTCTATTTCCTAGCAATAACTGTGTTTGTCAGGGTTGAACAAAACACTGAAAAACATGTTCACGTTCCTCACATTTTAAAAACTTTTTTTACAATTTTTTAGGAAAGACATAGAAAAAAAGATGTAATGGGTTGCCTTGATTGTTGTTTTGAAAATGAAGTGTGTGTTAATTTAAACTGCATTGACTGTTATTTATCTAGCTGTCATGCATTTAGTTCACTAATGGATTAAATTATTTTACTGATCTCAGTAAAATTATTCTCACTGCTCTTTTGTGAGAAATGCATGGGGAATTAATGACATCATGTGCTCAGGTTAATTTACCCATAATGCAATAGAAGTATTTTGTTTTGCATAGTGCAGGTTTTTGTGTGTAAAAGGGCTTGTTTCTTTTTGTCTTTAAGCAAAATACTGTCGAGCCAAATGAAAGCTTTTAATATAATGTGTGGTTGAAAACTAATTTAGAGGCTGTGAAAAATCATTTTAATTGTTTAATTAAAAATCAAATTTAGAAATCATTTATGAAAAGGAGAAAACCAATTAAATATTTTGTACAATTTAAAATGCTTGTTTGTTGTGTTCTGTTGCTTTTGTCGAAGCAGCTATAGCCTGATACTATTTCAAAAGATGATATTATCACTCTCACCTTAAAGATTTTAAATGCTTATTTTGGATTTAAATCACACTTCTTATTTTCAGAGAAAAAATAGTTTAAAAAAACTGATAACCGCTTTGTCTTAACAGGCATAAGATATAGCATATATATTTCTCAGCAGTCTTGCTTTAGGTCTAATCAAAGTGCCAGTAAACTCATGGCCAGCACTCTTGTGGACGAAGATCTTTCAGTTGTTAACAACAACTAAAAAGAGCTTCAACTGTTAACAGGTTTCCGGTCACACCCCGGGTGTAGGCAGAGATGTGGCAAAAGCTACTGTGCAGAAAACTGTCACTATAAACAAGTTGGGTGGGCTGTCTTCATGCCTTCATCATCACTACAAACCATTTTAATTGTTACATTCAATTTCCAAAAGTGAATTGTTGCTAAATTTTGTTTTAATTTGATTCAATCATGGTAATGCTGAATTGGTTTTTGTCCCTGCATTTTGTTTAACTTTGCTATGCTATGACATTTCATCATTTAAAAATAAGCCTAATGGTTTAAAGACAGTTACTTTTAAAATAAATTAATTTGTTAATTATTAATTTTTATCTCAGAAAATGAGACAGGTGATAAAACCCACTTAATACTTTATAAATTGCATAAATGCTGGACGAAATAATATTTTACTATATTAGAACTAATAGTTGTACTATTAATAAAAAGGCTGTCTTGCCATACTGAAGAAATCTTGCTAATCTTAGCCAAATTTGCTTACATGATCAAATGCTAACCATTGCTACATGAGTGAGTGATTATTTAAGTTTTTATATTAGCAAAGAAATACCTGGTATATATATCGTAAAAAAGTACTGCAAAACACCAAGGGATATAGTAAAAGATGGATTTTCATTAAAAAGTTGCTCTGTTTACTTTATTTTGTCTTTAAAAACTGTGAATCTTATGCTTTGTCAACTGAGATACTAAAACATAAAACATATTTATTTTTAATTTGCAAAATATATTTTTGTATATGACTGATTATAAAGCTAAAGCATAACCAAAACTAAAACAGAAAATGTACTTTAAAAATATATCTGTGATTTTCCCTTCAGTCAGCTGCTTTTTTATTGACACATGACGCAAGACAAAATACTATGTACTATGTACCACCCCTTCAAAACACAAATAGCCAATCCAAGAAGTGGACAATATAAATGCACCTAGGACTCCTGTATGCTACATGCTATCTGTATGCTACATGCTATCAGAATTGGGAAGTACTTGTCACTCATGACCAATGTAGTTTGATGTAAACAAACTACTCTCAGGGAGTTTCCAAAGTTCTTTGTCCTGGCACTGAAAAGATTCTTTACATGATAATAGCCTCATTGAAAAACATAAAGAACCGATTGAAAACGGGAAAGATCAAAGCACATTTTCATCAACCAAACCTCCAATAGAGTGTAATGGTAAACTGCCAGGGTCCAATCCAATGCAGCTAGAATTCAACTCTCAAAACACATCTTCAATTCAATAGTTTACAACAGATATCGGATTTTGTTTCAGGTAAGGCTGGCTGCATTGTGCAAAGTGTGCCATAATATCCTGCTTATCTGCAGAGGAAGCTCTACAAAATGCTGCATATTTGGCAGGTGGGCATTACTTTCTTAAAATGACACCCCTGTATTGCTTAACCTGGCAGTCAAAAGGGCATTTCTGCACAGCTGACTAGATTCCAACAATGAGTAAAGATTATCAATTTAGTTAATATTTATCTCTGGTTATGGATGTCTCATGCATGATGTAAACCTTTATGCTGATAATGACAAAGTAAAAAGGCTCTGGCATCTGTATGATTTTTGTAAAGTTTAAAAAAAAATTGTGAGTGCAAAATTAATAAAAAAATGTGTAGTCTGCAAAAAAAATGCACAGCCAACATTTCAGTAAATTAAACATGATCATCTATAATTTAACACAACATACAAAAACAAAAACAAACCTTTTGTCTAAATGTTTCTTAAGAAATGTAATATATTAATAACATAAATAGTAATATTACACATTTCCAACAACATCATAACTAAATCATACAATTATAATAATATACATAAAAAATAATTCAAATAATAAAATCATGTTTTGTTAACTATAAAATGACAGACATTTAACTTCCACCCTTATACAAGTTATTGCAGGTGTGTTTTGAGTCAATTTACACGTCAATTTGAAAGACAGGAAACAACTACAGCTTCTTTAGCTTAAGGGCATCAACATTATCTATCAAGACCTGCAGATTTCTGCCATGTGTTTATCTTGGACTGATTTCAGAGAGCCTAATTGCTGGATGTGGCTTGACCTTTTTTATTATTAAAAGAAAGTAAATCTGAGCCTGCTGTCTGAACAAGAGCTTTTGTGACATACGTGCGTGATTGTATGCAGGGGAGGTGAATCTTTGCCTTTCATCATGAAAACAATCTAAAACAGTCTAACTTCAAAATGAACTGAACGTGTTTTGTTATTGTACGACCCTGCAAGTTAAACAACTTTACTAACCAATTACTAACCACAGATATTTCATAATGCACGCTAAGACCTTGCATAACACATCCACAACTCTTGATAAAAAACAGATCAAACATTTTTCAAATGTCAACCTGTTTTTCCCAGTGTTATGCAGCACAGGTGTTGTATATTTGGTTAATGTTGTGATGCAATACCTAGTAACACCAGCCCACCCAGTGATGTGAAGGGTAGTAAGAATTAATAACAAACTAATTCAATAACAAATAGAAACAAAGTGTAATAACTTTCACCTCCTGCGACAAGCCAGTGTCATCAGTAGGTCACACAGACTATTGGTTAATATTAACCAGTGTTGATACAGACCAAGGTTAGTCAAGGTTGATGTTAAAGGATAGTTAGAATAGTTTCTACAAAAATGTTCTGATATTTCCGTCATCATTTACCATCAAGATGTTATAAACCTGTATCGATTTTATTCATCTACACAACACAAAGAAACATTTTAAACAATTTTTTATTTGTCTATACAAAGAAAGACAACATGTTGTTTTGGACCCCATTGACGTTTTTAGTATGGACAATAATTTTTAAATATCTTTTTCTGAAGATAAAGAAGGTCATACAGAATTTTTGGGTGAACTATCCCTTTAACCAAGAGCAGTAGTTGTTAAGGCATTGATTTTGGTTACTGTAAGTTCTGTAGTAATTGCATCCTGGTGAACATACTTGATGTTAATACAAATTCTTTCAAAATTCTTTTTTTTATGACTGTAGCTAGGAGACTGTAGTTTATGCAGAACTTTAACTAGCCTTAAAAAAACTCTTGATTATTTTTTCCCTCATCACATCCTATTAGATAATGCAGTCTGAGTGTCTCTAGACCTGATGAACTTGCAAAGGTGGAAGTGAGGCAGGAAGTGACATGCTATGTGATTCTTTCATTTACAAATCCACACTGAAAAACTGAGCCCATATCAAAGTCTGTCTGGTCTCCTTCTCATGCTTCCTAAAAAAATCTCAGATCACATTTTTATTTTTTTACAGGCTGTTTAAAGAAAACAAACATTAGTTCTGTACACTTAACACACGTCCGAGACCTTCAGACATTTTTGGATGCATTCCAAGCATATATTAATCACGCACACGTTGATACATGTCTCAAGTACAACACACTACCAGGACAGCCAACACAGCCCCACTGCTCCGGGTGTTTGTGTTCACCTGTTACTTCTAATGTGTATTAACTTGGGTTAAAAGCGGAGGGAACGTTATGAGTATGTCGTAATACTGGACCTGCTCGTCACTATTCTCTTCACTCTCTTTCACTCACATCTGTCTAAAAAAAGACTCATGCAACTTCAACTGCTGTAAACATGTTAGACATTTACAGAAATGATTTAAAACACAGATGGTCGAAACACATCTGTGAAATCAAGCGAATTGTTTGTTAAAAAGTGGCAGTACAAAACTAGTGGTGCTTAAAGGTAAACTTTGGTACTTTTTGTCAAACATAAGGTAATAGACATAAATGATTGTCAAGCTTAGACTGTAATCAAATAGTCAAATGTAACATATAGTCAAAGTCAGAGTCATTTTTTTTGTGCCACATGTACAGGACATACAGAGAATTGAAACTGCGTTACTGTCAGACCCTTGGTGCATAACCGATTATATTAAAAACAAAAGGTAGAGTTAAAGACGAATAAATACAATTATACATATAATCTAAAAAAAAATTAAAAATACAATATTGTGTAAAGTAAGGGCACATGGCAGAGAGTGCAAACCAAACAGAGTAGTGCAAACACAAACAATTATATATATATATTGCATTATATATATATATATATATATATATATATAATGGAAAAAGTTATAGGCAGGTGTGAAAAAATGCTGTAAATCGCACAACACAAAATACATTAAAACTGCCACAATAACATTAGGGATAATATTAAATGCATCACCTTCTTTTATTTATTTTCTTTTATATTTCTTTTGCTCACTTAGTCTAGTTGTGCAAGCACTGGCGAGCTTGTAGAGATGCAGCAGTATTGCCAGAGGAGAACTGGTTCTCCTGGCTGGGCCTGGTTTCTCTCGAGGTTTTTGTCCCCTTTTGGAGTTTTTTTTTTTTCTCGCCACGGTTGGCTGCAGCTCCTCTGCCCTTGTACTGCCCGTCAGGAGGCTGCTGTAATTTTGCACTCAGCTTTAATTTTGCACTTATTATTAATAATGTTTTCATGCTATCTGTTCATACCCCATATATGACTGTATAATCTGCATAATATATTACTTGGGTTTCTCCTCCCTTGTTTTCTCTGTGTCTGTCTGTGTGTGTGTGTGTGTGTCTGTCTGTCTGTCTGTGTGTGCTGTGTACTCTGCTTTAAAGATATCATTCATGTACAGCTGCTTTGAAACAATGACAATTTGTAAAAAGCGCTATATAAATAAAGTTGACTTGACTTAAACAAAGAATGCTTTCAGAAATATAAATAATAATTGTTTATTTTTGTCAATTTATAAAAATGCAAAGAGAGCGAACAAAAAAAAATCTAAACCAAATCAATATTTGGTGTTCTACCTTTTGCCTTCAAACCAGCATCAATTCTTATAGGTACACTTGCACAAAGTCAGGGATTTTGTAGGATTATATGTGATCCGGTCTGTTATGTTATAAAGCACAGTATGAGCAAAGAAAAAACAGACAATGACACATTTTTATGTCTTTATTGAACACCTAGTGTAAGCTTTCACAGTAAAGTGTGTACAAATATGAGGATTTTAACAGCTAAGACTACAATCTGTCAGAGCTGTTAAAAACAATACATTTGTACAGTGTGCAACCAGCCCCCCGCCTAACTGGTACTGTATGTGACATATGCTAATGGGTCCATCATTTTACAGTTTGTTTCCCATGAGGGAGTGACATTGATAAGCACATTTCAAAAGCGCAGAAGACAAGCTGAAACTTCCCCTCAGTTCATAGAATGAATGTTTGGGAGGCACCTTCATTTCCAGGCAACAAAAGAAGGTGAAAGGCTCTGTCAAGAGGGATGGATTTACAGGAAAAGCCAGCTTGAAAGAGGAATAAAAGTGAAAGTTATGGAGAAAAGGTATAAATGGAGAGCAAGCACCTGGTGAAGCTCATATCTGATGAGCACAGGTAAGGTAACACACGGCAAAGGACAAAAATGATGTTCTTTAACTCTGTGATGCTATGGATGGGTGTTCTGCTTTGTCTGAGTGCCTGTCTATGGACTGGTACAACAGGTAATGTTTTACAATTACTTAGCAACATCCATTTATTGCCTCCTTTCTTTAAACAATGTCAAAGCTTAATTACAAATCCTTACACAGTTATAAAATGTATCTTGCCTGCAGCTACAAAAATGCATTAAAACATTTTATTCATTATTCATTTAATGATTTACATTTAAAATGATTCACTGTTTATAGGTCACTAATTAAATTTAAGCAAATAATTGATCATGATCAAGTTAAAAAATGTGTACACAAGGTGAAATTTTGTGTAATAAATAAAAATAAATGTGGCAAATAAAAAAATAAATATAAAAATAAAAAATAAATAGAGGCAAATAGACTCGTGGTCTCAGACTTTCATTCATTTCCATTGTATGTATTGTTTAGGTGGGTGGGACTATTTATGTTGCTAATGGTTAACATTTTGTGCACTGTTTAACTACTACAGGTCAACGTGACGTAGATGCGGATTGCTGTTTAACTACCAGCGACCGGCCGATCCCAAAAAAGGTGGTAAAGTCTTTCACCATTCATACTGGTGATGGAGTCTGCAGAATCCCTGCCACTGTGTAAGTCACTTTACATGCATTCTTAAAACCCCCAAATGTACCGCAGACATCAGTGTGTGTTGATTGCGCATAAATATTGAATGAATTTCAACAGGTTTGTCACAAGGAAGGGTTTAAAACTCTGTGCGCCATTTCCAAGTAACAGTTCATGGGTCGGCAAACTGATTGATGTCATTATAGCAAGACCAGTACATAAAGGTAAAACCCATAACTTAACTTAACAACTTAACTTAACTTCACTTAACTTCTGCTTACACTTAATCTGCTTACAGGAAAGAAACCGAGAAAACAGTAAATGACTACACAGATTACGCAGGTCTATCCTGATGTTACACTACAAGCAATTCACTATAGAACTGATCCTGAAGTAGATTCTAATAGTGCTCATTCTAAATAGTAAATGTAGGTTGTTTACTATATGTGCGCTTTGAAGATTTGAGCTATTGCTGATATGTGAACCCTTCCCCTGCTGGTCTATATAAAGAGAATTTGATCATCTAATTTTATTTTGTCTGGATACAAAATACAAAGTCTATTTTGTCTATACATTTTGTCTACACAAAGATACTATGAGCCAGTAAATGACAAGATGTTATTTTTTTACTATTTTTCAATAAATGAAATAAAGGAAATGTTAAATATGAAATGTGTGTGCATATTTTGTTTTGTTCTGAAAATATTAATTAATTAAAGGGATCATGACACGTTCTTTTGACATATATCTTTCTAAGATTAATACATCTTGCAGGTTTTAGTTTAAAATGTCCCCCTTATCAATAATAATAGCATTTATGTAATCATTCTCCAGAAATAATGAATGCAAATTGATTGGATATGTGGCATCACTAGGTAGCTTCGTTTCCCCAGTTCAAGATAAAACACCTACTTTTACATCAAAACTTTATTGGCTCCACCCACGGTAATTCAGTCGCAGAGAAGCAGAAAAGCAAAAAAAGTCGTTTCTCAGTAGAAACAACATGACAGAACAATATCACAGTAACATTAATTTCGAATATATTTTGGTCAAAAACTTCAGTAATATTATTACACCTCAGGGAACAAAATGAAAAAAACACACCAAAATGCCAATATTAAGTTATATTAATATTAATTGCCATATTAAGGCAATTTGTCCTTAGTTAAGGCAAAACTAAGAATAAGAATAAGAATAAGAATAAGAATAAGAACACATATCCTTACAAGTACAATTCTGGCTGTATTATTTGTGTCCCCTTCAGAAATTGCTCTTTAGAAATGTTTATTGTCCACCAACTGTCAGATGAAACATAGACCTGCGTACTTATGTTAAGAGGTTGAACAGCAGGCTGCTTTCAAAATGATTTTGTGAAATTAGTTATTGACTAAAAATCATGCACAGCTCAAAGCAAACAACTAAACATTGTCAAGTTCACATTGGCTATGCCATTAGGCTGTTCATTTTGTTTCAAGGATCTTAACTATTGTACTAATAGTACTAATGTGCCCTGTAAATTTTAGATGCTTCACAACACATCTTATTTTAGTCATAGATTACTTAAAAACTGTGAGTTGCATTCACAATGTGTGAAGTTGTATAGCAGGATTAGGAAACGGATGTCAGTGTCTTATCCAGGTACTTGTCAGGGCATCACACACTCACCTGATCTCTCAGTGCTTATATTGTCTTGCTGATAGTGCTGTCGTTGGTGATATGCCTTGATAATGCAAATATTGTTATTCTTTCTCTGGAAACACTGCAAGGCATTTCACAATTTTTTGATATCCTAATTATTGTTACGAAGGTTTCTTGGGAATATGTCAGGAAGTTTCTGTTAAACTGTAACTCAACCAGCAACTTGTTTTTCAGATAAATAACACCAGCATTACCCAAAAAGTTTTTTTATTTTATATTTACACATTTTGGCAGATACCTTTATTGAAAGTGACATTTTATAAGTGTATTGCCTGGGAATCAAATCCATGACCCTGGTGTTGTTGGCCCCATGACCTACTAGTTAAGCTACAGGAAAATAAGCTCCTGTGCAATTACACACCAGGATGAATGTTATGAACACAGTATTATTGTCTGTGTACCTTTAATATAATTGTATACAACTTAAATTATAATTTAACTTGAAAAATGTAAAACTAAATGACATTTTTGAGACGTCGAGGCAAAATTTCGAAGCTTCAGGTGAATTAAAAGAATAAATTACATTCTCGCTCTTTCTAGTGCTAATCAGATACATGTGTTCCTTAAAAATATTATGGGTAAGTGTAATTGTAAACAATTGTTGTGATTGTAACTGTTTTTGTAACATATGCATGACAATTAGTGACTATACGTGAGCTCAATGACATTCTAAATTACTGACATGCCGCCATATTTGAATAACAAACCTGTTGATTGGATATGCGACATATCGCTTAATAACCTCAAAATATCACAAAATATGTTTTCTTTTACTAACATATCGTTTCAGAAGACATTTACTGTCTTCTGAGTAGTACCGCATTTATTGTTTGCTTTTGTATGAATGGATATGCTTTTTGGAGCTTCAAAAACACTGCAATTTAACACCATTACAAAGCTGGAAAGTGCCAGGATATTATTTAACACAACCCCTGTTATCTCCTGTTGTGTTTCACTGAAGAAGTCAAGGATTGATTTTAATTATGGCATAGTTATAATTTTGGGGGAATTATTGCTTTAATTTTGTGGCTGATCAGTGTATGATCAGTGTATGATCAGTGTCATAACTCAATGTTAACAATAATGCATCACAGAACATTATTTTTTATTATTATACACTATATACTTTTATTCTTCTTACACATGGTGACTACACATAAAGTGGACATTTTAAACATTTATAAGCATCAATACAAGCCATCATCAGTGTCTCTGACCCGCAGGGTCTTTCAGAAAACCCCTCAAATAATCTGATTTATTGCTTTAATAAAATATTCTCTATTAGAGACCTCTTTTTTAACAGAAATAACTAAATAAAACACAATTAAATAACTAAATAAAACACTTAAACATTTGTACCTACACTTTTTCTTTTTAATTTACACAATTAGAATGAATTAAAAGCAGACATTAAAAAACTATCAGAACAGTTTTGTGGTTTTAAGTGGCCATGTTACTCATATGTTCAACTCATGTGCAATGTGTAGTTAACATGATTGTCACGTATGCGTTACTGACGACACACAAACAGCACATGATTACATACATTTGAAATGCACGTGTACTTCCAGTGGAAACTGTATATCATTTCGAGTATGTACACAATGTTAGTTTCTTAAAGCAAATTCTATTAAACTGACCTGTTTTCTCCACTGCTTCTGTACTCCCAGTGGACTTCTCCTCTGCCTCACAAACCAGGAGATGTTGAATCTTTTTTTATAGTCTGACCAAAGACAAGCCACCTGAAAAATGGCAGCTGTCAGATATTATGAAAATGTACTGCTAGTGTGGTAATGTTTGTTTGAATTCTTATGAAAGATTTGGATGTTTCTCAGTGACACATGTAAATATACTTCCACCCAGACAATATACTGTGTGATTGCGCTAACTCAATATACAAAAAAACAACAGCTAAAACCAGACATCACCCGGACAACCCAAACCCAAAGCTGACCCAAAGCGTGTTAAAAACTATACTCAAGAAACACCACACACATTTCTTGATAATGTCTCACACACATTCTAAGTACATGGTCACAAGAATAGTCACAATTGTTCTGTATGAATGATGCTTAAAAGCCCAAACTTCTCAGTTTTTGACAGATCAGCGCACATCTTCAGGTTAAGTCCTCGATCGGCTCCTCTCCATGAATGATCACAAGCACACAGTATGACGAAGAACTTAACACTGCCCACTTATTGGTCAATAATACTCTTTCATGCCAGATAAAGTTGTCTTTGGGCTTTGACCACGCAGCTGTTGTGCCCGGAGTGAAATCCTGCCAAGTCTGTTAACCTCCTGCTGGCTTCCAAAAGAGTGAGTGTCCTCATAGACCTGCGGACGTTCTTCCCAGGCTAGCAGCGGAGGTCGAGAGAGCAAGTACTGGCTGGAATGATTGTACTCAGGTCTGGACTGGCTCTGGCTAAAGCCAAAACGCGGTGAGTGAACAGTAGGGAGGGTGTCATAATGACCATGGTCATGGTGCACTTTGTAAACGGGCAAGCTGCTGTCTTCTTGTGTTATAGATGCACAGAAATTTCTTCTTCCTTGATACCTTCGCAATGGGTAGCCACTCTGCAAGGACAGAGTGCTTCCGTCCAATCGAACACTGCCACCCAGACGTGTAGGGGTGCCAACCAGACGAGTAGGAGTGAGGAGAGGTGGGGGAGCAGGTAGGGGTGGAGGGGGTGGTGTGGGAGACCGGTCTCGAGGTGGTGATTCCAAGCCTGGGAGACTTGTGTCATGAAGCCACTCTGATGCCTGCCATTTGTAGGCTGGAAAATAAACATGCAGGGCTTTAAAAATAGCTGACAATAAGCATCTTCTATTTTACCTTATTTTGCATGGTCATAAGGCTGTCTTTATATAACTATATAATTAGTATATAATGACAAATAGTTTAGTATCATCTCAGGCCTGTAGACAGTGATAATTAAACTTCTTTAAATTAAAAAACAAAAAAGTTCTTTAAAAATCTTTTTAAGTTTTCTATTAAGTTTCTATTAACTTTTTGATGGAAAACTCATTTGGATTCATTTAGATTAAGTAAATAATCTAAAATGAGCTTTGAATTAATATGCAAATTTGAGTTACATTCTATTGTCTTGATAATTAAATACATATGATATGAATACTCGGAATATGATTTATTTAATCTCCAGTACAGTTTAGTAGGTAAAGTTTAGTACAGTTAATTAATATGAGCTCTTACAATTCATAAAATATTCCTTGACGAACTCCATGCAAATCTCATTGTCACGGCTGAGCTGTGGGCTCGCTGTAAAAAGCAGGGGAAGCATTTTAGTGTGTCTGCGATGAAAACAATAATTCTAACAAGTTTTAAAAAAACCCAAAATCAATAGAAACATTAAAACAACAGATCTGTGTTATACTATAAAAATATATCTTGGAATAAAATAACATTCCCTAATTTGTCAAGTATAAGATGCATGCAAAGACTTCAAATACATACCAACACAAAGGATTTATAAAGCAAAGCATAGGATGACTCACATGTGGCATTTTGAGGTGGCATGTCACTCAGTTCTGCAACTGATAGAAGAGGAAAGAAAGATGTTATATAGAATTACTTTTACCTGACTTACATTTACATTTATGCATTTGCCAAAGCAACTTACAGTGTATTTAAGCATTTTATCAGTACTTGTGTACCCTGGGAATCGAATCCACAACCTTTGCGCTGCTAACACAATGCTCTACCAATTCAGCTACAGGAACACCTTAATTCATGATACCTGACACTTAAAAGATTTATATCTAGGTCAGCAACTCAGAAATGGATTATAAAACTAAGTTATCATACCTTCATTTTCAATGGTGTCCACAGTGTTGTTTACTAGTCGTATCACTGTAACTATTGAGGCTAGTTTGAAAAGAAGCATAAAATATGACACATACATCAACTTATGACAATGACATATGTCACAAATGACAAACTTCATGACATAACTATCAAATATTCAATACAAATTTTACAAAAACTTTTCATATAATTAAATGTATCTTGTTTATAATCCTATATCACAATATCATTCAAGCAAATGGACTTCTGAGGTGTCAGTGTGACATGAAGTGAAGTGATATTACACTATTGTATTTGGAGAGGATATCAATATCAGAAGAAGAGGCTGTAATTACTGCTCTAATCTATTCAGGCTGTCATTTTTTTCAAAGCAGAAGAAAATTATTACTAATCCTCCTGATTTCCTTTTGGAAAGATCTGGCAACACATTTTAATTAGGCAAATGGAATAATCAGCTACCTCTGTGTGAGACTGTAATTATATTACAATCTTAGGGTGCATGAGAGTGTGTATGTGTGTGATAATGTGTTGATGTTTGTATATGTGTATGTGCATTTCGTAATCATAAACATTTTCAGTATTCCAATGGTGGTCTGGGGAGGAATTGTCCTTTTGACTGACCAATAACTGATGAGGGGACTGTTTGGGAAATCGTGTGGGTTGTGATGTATGTACTGATGCAGTGAGTCAAGGAGGGCAAAAGGGCTAGACTTATATAACATATATATATATATATAACCTAAAACTACATTTTTGCTGAGAGAGAAGGAAAAGAAGGAGATAGAAACGTTTGTTCAACAGGCTTATTCGGTATAAAGGTCACCGTTTGTTTATATCCAGTTGCTTTGGTTTTATCAGAAACTGCAGTCTTACCCTGAGGGTGCGCAACAATGTTAAATATGTACATTAACTGTATATTTTACTTAAAAAAATGCTACAGTGTGACTTTGAGCAGTGGGTTATTTTTTGTAGGTTTTACACAGAAACATGACCTGGGTCATGTGCTACATTATCTCACCGTTGTCGTCGCATGAATCAGACTGGAAGGACCCGAGGGAGTGTCCCTCACTGGTGCTGCTGTCAGAGAAACAGGTGACCTCCTCAGCTGCATTTCCTATTTCTGCAGAACAATACAATACAGTTATATACACACACACATGCAGAGGCATGCATTTGTGCTACATTCATCAAACACAATGATGAATGCAGGCAAACACAACAGCCACAAAAAGTACTTGGACACTTTAGCCACATATTTAGAATTGTACGTCATTGAATTGAATTCAATATTATTTTCCAAGGTACAAACCCTGGTAACACTTTAGTATGAAGAAAATATATATTCCTAAAGCATGTGCTTTATAAGTAATAATAAACAGCTAATAGGCCACTTGTTCAAAGTGTGAACTGGTCCCCATATTAAAGTGTTAAACCCTTTCTGTAGAAAACCTAAGAATTACCCCAGAAGATGCATAGCCCAGAATGTACTTTGGAAAGCTGGAATACAAACTGTGTAAATTTTAAAACTAACCACATTAAGGTAATCCCATCCAGAATTTCAGAAAAAGTCACATGCTATTATGTTAAAGGTGTAGTTTCTCTTCACATATATACATGCTGCCCACCTGTACATGGACAGTCTGTTAATTAAACTTAATGTGGGGATAAAGGCACAAGTTGCCTATTTCTAAGGCTATTACACCACAGCAGATGGCTTTGATTATTCTAATCTACTTTGTTGTAAAACAATTTATGGGTCTCAGTTTTCAAAGAGCCAGTTCTCCTGTCATGACAAATCAAAACAGTGCAGAATTTGAAATCGTAATGCAGGTTACGAAGAATGTATTGCAAAAGGAGACTGTTTTCCAGGTGCATTCAATGAATGTTTTTCCGTTTTGTGTATTCTGTAAATAATTTCCAGTTTTTAAATCTCGTCTAAAAACATGTTTGTTTAGGCAGGCTTTTATGTGATTTTATTTTGTCTGTTGTATTGTTTGATTTGTAAGGTGTCCTTGAGTGCCATGAAAGGCGCCTTTAAATAAAATGTATTATTATTATTATTAATTTATGATGATGTGAATGTTTTTTTAATGTTTAAATGCTGTGCCAAATCCTGTTACCTCTATGCAATAATTACACATTATTAAACATTTTTGTATAACAGATTCAGCGAAATAAAACCAGCGTGCATACATTTAATGTAATCCACACAAAAGCTGATATTTAATTGGCTACGAGTTACTGAGGTCTAGTTGTAAGTTACATTCACTATTCCTCTCACTGCACTATTTGTCAACCTCTGTTTGATGTGAGCAGAGGGGAGAGAGTGTGTGTGTCATAAGGTTACCCTCTGTTCTGTACACTTCCTCTTCATCTGCTTGATAACTCCCATCTCTCCACCCCAGTGCTTGGACTTGATGATGCATGTTATCATTCTCTTCCTGTTCCTCTTCCTCTTCCCACAGCGGTTTGTGGACGGGGCTGCGTTCCGGGGGATTGGGTGACATGGAAGTGGGAAGGTTGGGCGCCACACTGCAGATGGCCACACCCCTTCGCGGCATTCCCAGAATGTGTGGAGCATCAGCCTGGAAAGTGCTCATCTGAGTTGTGCAGGAGATTGTGGCCAAACTCCCTTCCATCTCCTCCTTTTCCATCTCCCTTTGAGGGATTCTCTGGCAGTGAGGAAGCGTGTAGGCCGTGGGCCGCACCATGACCTGAGGCGGCCCACCCATGCTGTCATTCCTATAGAGGCTGGTGTGATGGTCAGCACTGACCCGAACGGCTTTGAACTCTATGCCCTCGGCTCCTATGCCTGCCTTCTGCAGCACGTAATTGGTCTCTGTGGAGATTCCGACCGCTTCCCCTCGAGTCCAGTCCTTCCGTAGGACTTTTTTATGAAATGCAGCCAGCAGGGTCAGCAGGACCAACACCACGAAGAGCAATACGCCAATTCCGATGATCTCTCCTGGTCCGACGTAAGACAATGCCTCAGCCTGAGTGTCCGGACTTTCAACAGATGGCTGCCCACAGAACTGGCCTTCAAATCCGACGGTGCAGTTGCAGTAGAAGCCGCCAAACATGTTCACACACTCGCCTCCGTTTTCACACTCTTCTCTCTCACACTCATTTACATCTTCCTCGCATCTGTGGGTGAAAGAGTTTGTTTGTGTTCACATGGTCACAACAAGCATCAACAAAATAACAAAATTTAAAGTAACTCCAACTAACAATGGGTTAGTTGATAGAGTTAAACATTGTTAGAATGTTTTCTATCAACAAATTTTTTTAAAAATGATTTTGCATGCAAAATCTTGAATTAATGGCCTTACATTAACTTAGAGACTATTTGTATGCTTACAAATTAATTCGTTCAAAAAATTATCTAACATTTACTGGTGAGGGGCAAAAAAAAAGGCTTTGAAAAATGGTTACAATAACATAAATATAAATGTTCCTTTAAATGTTCACATAAAATAAAACTTTGTGTTGATAAACACATTATGGATCAACTGACCATATACAGAAATGTCACATACTGTGCACAGTATACATACTATATACTGCAGGAACAGTATTTTGAACACAGCTGTTGGCTGGTCTCATTTGCTAGTAAATGTGCTTGTTGTTTTTAAAGATTAATCACTTGTCACATTCATCACTTGTCACACTTTGAAAGCATGGATTCTCCTCTCCACAGCAAATATGTCATCTTTAATAATCTGCTGTTCAAAGATTTTATGAGAACTCTTTACACTGTACAATCCATGCAAGTTTGACGAATCCCTCAAAGGTAAAAACACATCATGAGAGATTTGTGTTTATTATGTAACTTAATTATGTTGGAGATGCTGTGAAGTGCAAATTATACAAAGCAATTCAAGATTCACTTTCTCTCCTTCTATGACACACAGAGAAAAAGGTACAGGCCCCATCTTGTTAGTCATTTGTTTTCAGGTGTCTCATACACATATATCTCGTAAGATATATTACCACACCACATTACCACCCTCTAGTGAAACATTGTGTCAATTCATCTCACATTGTAAGAAAAAATTTGAAATAATTTTTAGAATAATTGAATTGTTCTAAAACCTGCTTTTGATCTAACAGAACGGTATGAATATAAATTATAAATAAAGCTTAATTAACACAAGTAAACAACACACCAATTTGTCATGCGTGTATTGAAGCAGTTCAAACAATCTACGTGGAAAACAGCAAGTAAACGCTCAGAATAATTACTTTCAGTGCAGTCAGAAGGTTATTATTTATAACAAAACATGCTTACTTGTTACTGGCTCATTGCAACATAAATCCCCTCCAAATGTAGGGTGACCTTTGCCACATGGATTCATAAAACTTCTGTGTGTATTACAGTATTATTCTATTCCATGCTTAGTGTTGCAAATTAGCAATAAAAATTAACACAGTGCTTGTGTTTTTAGGTCTTCACTTGTAAGTTAAAGTACTGCTTGTTTAAAAAAAATTATATTAAAAAATGAACAATCATAATTCCTGGCGTAAATTGACAATTTAACTGCTTGATTGTCACATTTCACAAGACTTTTGTGGGGATAATAACATTTAACTCAACTCTCTGTGGTGTTTCTCATTTGATTTACATTTACGCTTTTTGCTGATGCTTTTATCCACAGCAACTTACAGTTCATTCAGTGTTTACATTTTATCAGTACGCGTGTTCGCTGGGTATTAAACCTACAGCCTTTGCACAGCTAAAGGTAATGCTCTACCAATGAATGTGTGCTTCCAGTTGAAGATTCTACAGTTACAAGTTTATTGTTAGAGGCTTTAATATAATTTATCAGGCATGTGAACTCAAATACTATGCTGATTTGTAACACTCAGCATAGCAGAATCAGCCGTACTGAAACACGACCATCTGATCTGCAATAGGAGAGTTGGCTTACGTGATCCCTGTAAAGCCCTTAAGGCAGCCGCAGAGAAAGCCGTTTCCCACAGCCTTACAGTCACCTCCGTTCTGGCAGGGTGAGGGCATGCAGGAGGTCACCTCCATCTCACAGCGAGAGCCTGTGAACTGAGGCAGACAGCTGCACAAAAAGTCTGGGAGTGAATACAAAAGAGCAGAGATTTATGAGACGAGGGATCAGATGAAGAGACTATGAGATGAGATATAAACATACTTCACAATGAAAGATATAACTCAAAGATCATAATGTGGTTTCCTCTGGAATTTCTAATGGGGGTTTTAGTATAGCTTTTTTATATGAATGAGTAAAAAAGGTGTGTAAATAAAAAAATTAAATTTTTTCATAAATGTTACAACATTAACAAATTTATCGTTAGATGCTTTAATGTCATTTATCAAGCAGGTCAATTCAAATAGCTATGCACAAAAAAGGTGGATAACAAAGATGAACAAAACGTGTTCATTTAAAATGATTTTAGGACTGTTTTAAAATGAACAGCTCTATAGCCAACAGTTTGTGTGCACAATCTACTACTCACCACCAGAGGGGAGCTTTGCACAAGCAGCTCCATTCTGACAAGGTCCTGCAAGACACGGATCAGGATACAGAACACATCCCAGCTTCACATCGCTCAGCCCAGCCACCTCAGCATACTGACTCCTCTTATTCTGATGAGGAAGTTCATTCCCGTTGAGCACCACAGCATCTAAACACCCCTGAAAGCCTTCTCGCACCCGCGGGGGCCCCTGGCTGCCTCTTCCCGCTGGCCCACGCAGCACCTGAGCCCCAAAGAACAGTGACCCGTCTGCAGCCATGGGCCATAAGTGAACAGGGGCCCGCGCAGAATGCCTGCGCTCTACGTAGCTGTCGTCCAGGGACAGGAGAGTGTAGTTGCTGGTGAGCTCCAGAGTCACTGTGTGCCAGAAGCCATCATTGATCGGGCGAACCGAGATTCCAAGGATGTCCAGTCTGTTGTCACAATCCATCTGGAACCAGAGACGCCCCTCCTCGATCTAAATAAACAAGCACAAACAAGCACATAAATGTAATTTATCTATGTATCTGTTCATGTATCTATCTATGCATCAATCCATCCATAATTGAACTTTAAAGTTTGAAGAAAAACACAAAATATGTGTTAAGTTAAAGATTATTTCTTCTAACGATTATTATCAACTATTATTAATACCTTAAGCATGGTGCAGGGGTCAGTGCGTGTGTACATTATGACTCCCTGGTTCTGCAGGGTTCTGATTCTCAAGCTCAGCTTCATGTCTCCACTGTTACCGTCAGTCACTCTGTATTTGATGTAACTGTTTCCTGCAAAACTCAGAGACGTTTGACCTGCCAGCAGAGGTACAGGAAGCCATCAGTCAATCCATTACAGCCAACACCATATTTCACCTTTTATATATGTTATTTACACATCCTTTCACAACACACATTTGTAGATGTATTTGGCTTTCGACTCTGAAATGTCATTGAAACACAGTATTTCTGACACTGCCTCAGGGTTTTCCAGAACTGGGGGCACGGTTCGAAAGATGCTTTTTGAAGGAAAAAGTTGTTGTTTTTTGCTACAAAAGTTAAATGTATTAAGTTAAAAATAACTATGAATTTTCTGTATTTGCATATTGTTTTCTGTTTGATGCAGCTCAGGGACCACAAAACATACGTTTCTAAAAGCCATCACATATAATATCATGATACTTCTGTTTTCGTTGCTAAAATTAAAGCAAAACATCTGTAGACATCTGTTACATATTTGCCTTCATAAACATACAGTAACAATACATAAGACTACACAGGCTTTTAAATGATTTGATATACATTTGTAAACGATGGGTTCACATTATGATTTGAATATTTATGAGATAAAATTTTATTTTGAGCAAGCAACGTAGACAACAACTTACAAGTTGTGGAATTGTTCATTCATGTGGAAATGTATATACATAAATCTGTTCTAGTTGTTTTAAGTGTTCTGAAACGTACTATAAAAATAACACTGTCTATTCGCGGCTCCAGCATTTGCTTTCACTGAAACTGTGTATGCATGCATATTTAATGAGGTAAACACTAAGGGCAATTAATGATTGGCTGTCTGTTGTTAAACATCTTGCTGTAACATTCTAACACTACACTGTTTGACACTGTATACCTCTGCGGTTATATACCACCCATGGTTAAACATGCAGCTAACCCTCTGTTTACAATTCTAAGTGTGATAGCTTTAATCAGGGTAAATTTGGCCTTAGCCTATAGTTTATGAAGACGTTAACCCAGGACAGTGTAAAAAAATATGTTTAAGTTTAACCTGCACTGGGGCACTGCAAAATACTTACTTAAATACTTAAAATATTGACAATAACTGTGATATTAATAACCATGGTTTTTGATACCATGTTAAAACTACACTTATGATAATATTACGAATAATTCAGCATCAGTATCTAGTTGACACTACATCACAATAGGTCGGGCTATTGTACCCATTTAACATTTTGCCTCTGTACACTTGTATTTTGAACATGTGTCATTGGACAGGAAAATAAAAGATAAACTGATAGCATTATTGTTTTTTGTTTAAATTTATGATAACCATGTAGCGAAAATCTGATTTTAATAGCCCTAACCTGCACACTGGTCCAGTGCGTCAGGAAGACACTGGCAGAAATAGGGAGCTGTGGGACCGCTGCGCACACACTGCATGTCTGATGGACACGTTTGACCATCACAAAGCTCTAGAGAAGATGGACATATTCCACCTGTGGGGGTATAAAAAGTCAAAGGCAAATTAAAATTCCAAGCCACTGTTTAAATTTAATCAACCTGGATAAATAATGCATACCGTAAAATGCATATAGTTTTGCCTGCTGTATTTAGCGAGAGGGTATCGAAGTGCAAACCTGGGCAGGTGCAGCTTTCCTTCCGGCTAAAGCGCGGGGACACAAAGCTCACTCTGGAGGTGGTGTAGGTGACCAGGCCAATGGGGTCTAGACTCAGAGTTAGCTCACAGACCCGTTCCCCACACTCAAGATCCCCTGAGCAGCTTTGATCCTGGATGCTAACCAACCGCAGTGTTTCCCCCAAGACATCCCTCACCTCCTCCATCTTAAGAGCCAGCTCTCCTGGGCCAATGTACCCTCCATCTGGAGCTTCCATGGCGAAGAGCACCTCGAGCTGATTGGATCGGCTCAGAGGCTGCACACCAAGGATGTGGAGGGAGTCTGGCGCTTCAGCCACCCCATCCCAGTCACCGGCCAACATGCTGCAGACCACCTTCTTTAGGTCTTTCATGTACATGCCCACAAAGTCCTCAGGGGAGAGGTCTTGGAAACGCAGGGTTACCACATTCTGCACCATCTCATCTGTGGCTTGCTCTACCTGAACAGTCACGTCCACCGCCACGGAAAAATGGCCATCACTGACTGTAGCACTGAGATTGTATCTAAAAAGAGTTAATTGGGTTACAGATTATAATAATACAGTTACGTAAACATGCAGGTTCAAACACACAAAAACATACCAGTAGTGTGTACTAGACTTCTAAGGCGAGAAGACTTTTTTTAAAGACAAGAAACTAATCCTAGATTTTATGTGTGTAATATACTTTTCATTAAAACAAAAGCACACAAAAACTAATAAATTATATATTTTTAAACAAACTTTTGACTTAAAATGGAGTAAAATGCATGTTTTTTGTAGATTTATTTGTCATTACTAACTGTTGTGAACTAACTATTAATAGCCACGTTCCTTAAGTCAACAAGCGCTCAGCACTGCAGGCCACATGAAGGTCGCATGCACCTGTAATTTAACCCAGCTGAGCGCTCGCTACAAACCAGCTCACTCACAGATCATTCCAAATTCATTTAGATTCTGACTGGCCTGAAAGTGGTGATGCCCCAGTGGGTTACTGTGCAATTAGTCCATTCATTTTCACCAATTTGACCCATTCAGGATGATTCGCAGACCAGCTGGGAACATGATAGGTGGGCTTTTTGCTTGAGAATGCAATGAGAAAGGCAATGAGATGCAACCTCCCTCTCAAAAATGACCCTTTGCTGGACAGATGAGTAATAATCCCCTAAAGATCCCCTAAGTATCAAATCCCCTAAGTATTTGATATTCCATGTGTATGTATATATGTAATATGCTGTTTTTTGCACTTTAAACTGTAATAACAAAACAATAACAACAACAGTAACAATAACAATAACATCATGAATACATAACAACTTTTCACCAATCAGGATCAAAGATTGAAATTGTTTTATAAGAACACAATAATTCTGTATCTGAATCTACTTATCAACAAATATATTGCAAATATTTATCGAACACACTGTAACGATATAACAAATCGATTAAGTTGGACATATTTTACCTTCCGGGTTCCAGGCCACTTAGTGCCACAATCTTTCCGTCCTGCCTGTTAATCTTGAAAAGACTCTTTGTTTGTGGTCTCTGACTGAAAGACAGAACATCATTCTCGTCTTGGTCTGTAGCATAAATCTTCCCTATGAGCCCGCCAGGAAACACATCTGCTGCCATCACAATGTTGATTTCAAGAGGGAAGGCCACGGGTTTAAAGAGGTTGTCTCTGATGACACGTATAAAGATGAAGGTCGTGGAGGACAGGCGAGGTTTCCCAGAGTCATGTGCCTTTTTGAGAAGAGCGAGATTTAAATGTATAAATGTCACTGCAGGTCTCAAATGCTTTCTAAAACAGTTTTCAAACAATGGGCAGTTTATTTTTCACTGAGTGGTTTCTTTAAAAGTGTACTAACCTGTATCTCAAGTGTGTACTCCTGCATTGCTTCTGGACCAATTATTCTGTTGGATCGTAATACTCCATTCTGGTCCAAACTAAAGGCGTTGCCCTCATTTCCAGACACAATGCAAAATTCAAACGGTGGACCATTTCTAGAAGAGTCCTTATCTGAGACCGAAAGAGTGAGGATGGGGCTTCCTGCAGCCTTGTTCAGCTGATGAAAAACAAAGAAATATGACGATCATTTTGAAAATCAAAACAGATCTAAACTACAGCTAGACTTTTACACTTACTTGGGAAAATCCAAGTGGTGCTTATTAATGCAAATCACTAGTACTATGCTAGTGTATTGTGGGTGATAGCCAGAACATCAGATAATACACTAACATATGTGGGTGCTAAGGTGCTCTGAGTGCTTTTAGCTCGTTACTATGCAGTTGTTAAGTAATTGTCTATTGGTTTTAGTCAAAAGAGCCCACCCTCTAGTCTCTATGCTATTCAAGGGCCTTGATATGGCTTGGGCCATTCATACAGACCTAATGCAAGCCTATGGGACTTGTTGGCCAATTTTTATCATCCACCGAAAATGTGATCACTTAGAAAAGAAACAGCACATTTTCTTCCAATTAAACATACCATTTAGAGTATTATTCAGTATTATTGAATAATATTCAGGTGGGGGCAGTAGTGGCCTACTGGTTAGTGAGTTGGGCTAGTAATCAGAAGGTTGCTGGTTCGATTCCAACAATTGGGGGGTTGCAACTGAAGTGCCCTTGAGCAAGGCACCTAACCCCCAGTTGTTCCCCGGGCGCAGTAACGTGCTGCCCACTGCTCTGGGTGTGTGTGTGTTCACGACTTGCAGTTTGTGTTCACTCCTCACCAGTAATGGGTTAAATGCAGAGGTCACATTTCAGGTATGGGTTACCATATTCTGACGAATAGGTCACTTTCACTTTTTGACTTGGTAAAGTCACACGTAGCATATATTAACATGAGAGTATCTATTAATGTAAATACAAATGATGCCTCACACCTGAATTACAGCAGAAGCATTAGCAGGCGAGAAGACAGGCGGGTTGTCGTTCACGTCTGCAATCTCGATATTGACATTCACAGTGGCTGACATGGCAGGTGAGCCGCTGTCAAAAGCTTGCACAGACAATGAGTAGCGGGAGACCTTAAACAAGCGAGACAGACGGATAAATGTCAAGTAAAAACAGAATGACTCTACACATGATAAACATCTCCTCTGAAAAGAATAAGATTCTGAAAAAAGCCCTCAACCATCTGCTCGCTCGCAGGCATAGAAAACCTCAATTTTATCCTCCAAACAGAAGCGCTAAGTCGCCTAATTAAGGCCTTTATGGCCGATTTGAAAATAATTGAACAAAATCATGCAATGTCCCCGGAGAGTGTCTCTTAAGAGGCAGAGAGCAGAGGTGTCAGGATTCATTAGCTGAAGATACCAGGCTCATTCCCACGACTAACCATCTCTCTGTCCAGCGCCTTGTTAACTTTCAGAAGTCCGGTGATGGGGTCAATCCAAAACTGGTTTTCACGGTCCCCCTTCACTATAGAATAAGTGATTCTGCCATTCGCTGGACTGTCCAGGTCTTCAGCAAACAGCTGCAAACAAGCACAGATAACAAGGTGACTACACTAGTTAGGGCATGTAATTCAAGAGCAAAAGGGGCAAAATTGCCTGACTTTACATGAATTACAAAGCAAATTACATCCACTTACAGCCAATTATATTATAGCTCAAGTACACAGCGGAAACGATAAAGTGATTTAAGTTTATTAAGGAGATTTATATGAATTATAAACTTAATTATATGCAAGCTGTGAAATTGAAATGATGTCTGCAGTGAATTAAACGCCAATGAAGTGGCTAATTAGAGAACTTCACCCTTGTGACTGTTTCCCCGATGGAGGCGTCCTCACTAATCAGAACATTGTAGATGTTCTCACTGAATGAGGGAGAGTTGTCATTGACATCCAGCAGTTCTACAGTCACTATAGTGGAGGCTCTCAGAGGAGATGTCCCACCGTCAAAGGCCTCAACATTTAGGTAGAAGTCCTTGCAGAGTTCATAGTCGAGATCATCTGCCACAGAGATGATGCCTGGAATGATATGAGATGGGTTGGGGCAAATCCAATTAATTTAAGCACAATAGCCAAAAGGAAGTCCTTAAACATTCAAGTAATTAACAATGGCTTTACAGTCTTTCGCATAAGACGATGAAAAGCTTACAGGATTAGTTCACTCCAAAACAAAAACTATTGGCTCATTCTAATGTCATTTCAAACCGGAGTGATTTTCTTTCTTCCAGAGAACACAAATGACAAACACTGTAAAAGTACTATAAAGTAGCATAAAAGTAGTCCACACAGGACATCTCATGTGCTGTATTTTAAGGGTTCTGAGGACAAAACTAAAAATTTAAGTCAGTATTTATTGATATTTTTCACTGAAATGGTCATCAAACACTCTTTTATGGTTTATAAGACTTGGGACTTGGTCTATGAGTCATATGAACTATTTTAGTTCCATTTTATATCTAAATACCCTTTTTTAACTTGACATGGTCATCATTCACGTTCATTGTATGAAAGAGCTGCATGAATATCCTGCCTAGCGTCTCCTTTTGTTTTTGACAAAAAGAAAATGATTTCAAATTCAGAGAAAATGGCTTCATTTGTGGATGAACTGTTCCTTTAATTCTTTTAAGTAGGAGATTGAACTAAAGCACTTCATCTTTTGTGAAGATGAAATGCAGGAGAAGTGATAAAACAAAATTGAAATGTTGGAATAAAAAGAAATGTTTAATAGCATTTCCACTGTCTTTAAAAGACAAAGGCCTCTCTGACGTTCAGTTATCTTACCCATGTGTTCTGTGTGTTAGCACCATCATTAGTGTTATGGAGCTTTCATAACTAAATTTTCCTCATCGCCGCACTTGCATATTATACAGCTTTAATTCACACAATTTGTCAAACCATAATGTGCTGTCATCATTCAATAGACCTTTTTGATTTAATGATTCATGACGCAAGGAAATATAAATGACCTGACAACAAGCCTTTGTCTGTTTTAATTATGACTAAGCTCTTAAAGGAGTTTTTGTTTCTGTGACAACAACATATTTCATTTCATATCCAAACTAGAAACCGCAAAACTATTTCACAATGTTTTATAAGCAGGAAATATGTCCACTAATGTACCTGTGGAATCATCAATAGAAAACTTCCCCAGCTCATTTCCAGACAAGAATCTATAGTAGATCTCTGCATTCACTCCAATATCTTTACTTGTGGCAAAGACACGCAGCACTTCTGTTCCTATGGCAACATCTTCAGACACTGTGACTGTGTAATCTTGTTTCTGAAACACTGGTGGGTTGTCGTTCACATCCAGAACCATAATGGTGAGGTCCACTTGGGTGGAGAGTGAGTCAGCGGCCCCTGCTCGGTCAGCAGCCTTGATTCTGATCTGATATGAGTCCTGCACTTCTCTGTCCAAAGACCTTTCCAGGATCACCACACCAGAGTACGGGTCAATGGAGAACACGCCACCGGCAGAGTCGACAAGTGAGTACACAATCTTCCTGTTAAGACCTGAGAGATGACAACGAGGGCTCTATAATTCCTCAGGAATCAAAGAATTATCTTTGTGAGATGATTTTCTTAACAAGTATGCACACACTATTTTAATTAAAAAAAATTTAAATAAAAAATATTTTGCATAAAATAATTTTTAAAATTTTGTTATTTAATAAAATTACATTTTGTGGCTTTTTTTAAAAACCTTTTGGTGCCCCTGAAAATAATACAGCAAAATGAAAAAATTATAAAAATCAGTTTTTCAATAATTCTAAAAATCCAAAAAATGAAAACTTTTGTATTTTGTATGTAAGAAATGTAAGGACTCTGTTTATGTTTATGGTCAATGCCTGAAATACCTTCATCTGGATCATTAGCTTGAAGACGGGTGATCAAAGCCTTGGGCACTGCACTCTCATATACACTCGCCATGAACCATGTGAAGGCAAATGACGGTGCATTATCATTAACATCCAGAACGGTCAGGGAGATTTCAGAGCGACAGAACAGCCCTCCTCCATCTGTAGCCTGAACTATCAACTTATAACCTGCGGTTTTTTCACGGTCCAGTTGAGAAGCTGTCTTCAGTTCACCTTTAACAAACAGAGAGACGTACGTGAGTGCAAAACCTCACAAGCTATATTTCAGAACCTTGGGCTGAATTTTCTAGCACAAACTTCACTGACATGAAATAATAACAACAGGACACAGTTAAATATGTTTCTGTTATAAATGTTTTACTTAATCGAGTCTTATGACATCAATGAGGTAACTACAAAATCACTGCCATCTATCAAAAGATAAACTCCCAAGGCATTCTGGGATAGCATACAAAATTGTATTAAACATCTGAATACCTAACAAATAACCAACTAATTAAATATGCAAGATACTTAAAAGTGTTCAAACCTATTTAAAAACATATGACACTGATAAATGTTTTTACAGAAATACCTGTATTGGCATCCATGTAAAAATCTTCAACGCCAATGCCAAACAGAGAGTACTGAATTTCTGAATTAACACCAGTATCCAAGTCTGTGGCTCCCACTCTCAAAATAGCTGTGTTAATGGCCACATCTTCTGGAAATGAGGCCTCGTACTGAGCCTAAGACACAAAAATGACATTGTAATTGTCAAAAAGAAGCATTGAACTCTTAATGCAAGGTGTTTGTGCCTGCCGAAACTTTGATACATTTATATCAGCATGCAAAGCATAAAATTGTAGTTGTTAATTTGGTCTTGTATGACAAATGTCAGCCTTAAATCAATTGCACAGACCTGATTGCAGATGGGGCTGTTGTCATTGGCATCCATGACAGTGACCTCAACGCCTATGCGGGTTACAAACAGGCCGTCATTGGCTGTGATATTGAGCAGGTATCGATCCTGCTCCTCTCTGTCCAAAGGCTGCTTCACGAAAACCTTCCACTCCCCCTGAACAGGAGCCAGACCAAACACTCCCTTGGGGTTTCCTCCTGCGTCAAGAAGATTGCCACAAAACTCTGATAAATGAAAGAACTATCTTTGTATCACTCTGTACAGAGGCCAAAAACTTGTACATTTCACCTCTCTGAGCGCATTACTGTGGTAAGTAATTGTGATTTAACATTTTGTTGTGCTCTGCCTTGAATGAAACAAACATCTAATATTTTAGAAACTGTTTGAAACTGAACAAATTAAGATGAATGGGAACACACTTCAAAATAAAACAGACGGGAAGCATGCTAAGTGAACTAGCCAACCCTCACAAACACTTTTGGAGTATGTACTGTATAAAAAGTATGCAGGGTTACTGGCATGTGAAACAATAAATTCAGTTTAATTCTAACAATGTGCTTAATCTGCTCACATCCCCAGATGGGCTTTTAACAAAGTAATGTGACACATAAAGCAGATGGCTCTTTACTCATATAGCTTTTGCGCGCTTAGTTCATTAAATTAAACCCTTTCAATGTTATTATCTTTCCCGGAGTGCACCCACAAGCCATAAATCATCCTCTAGTGGCCTATTTTAATACATACCTGTGATATGGAAGCTGACAAGCCGATTCTGATCAGAACTGTCCCCATCACGGGTGCTTAACACCGACACCACTTCTCCCAGTGGATCACTCTCTCTCACGGCACCCCTGTAGTATTCTCTCTCAAAAGTAGGGGGGTTGTCATTAACGTCTGTAATTGCAACGGTTATTACAGTTGTGGAGGAAAGTGAGATGCCCTCACCTAGATCAGAGGCCACAACACTGAATGTGTAAGACGGACACATCTCATGGTCCAGATCACCAAGAGTGGTGATCCAGCCTGTCTTGCTGTCAATCACAAACATGGAACCTATGACAGACTGAGATTCACTAGCCTTTTCCTGCTCTTCGTTTAGAGTTGGGCCAAGGCTGTAGTTAACCTGTCCATTGGCACCCCAATCTGGGTCAAGGGCTCGCACCTGGATAACCCTTGTACCCCTCGGCATGCCCTCCATTACCATGGCTACATAAGAACTGGTTTCAAATGCTGGTTTATTGTCATTTACATCCAGAACCTTCACCTCCACATCTACAACAGACATGGATTCAACCAGTGCCTGTCTCATAGTGGCTGACACTTTAAAACGGTAGATGTTGATGAGTTCATAGTCCAAAGGGTTGACAAGCCTTAGAAGTCCACTTTCTCTGTCCACCACAAATGTTCCACCATAGTTGCTTTCTCCACTTTCTCCATTGACCAAAGCAAAGAAGCCAGTCTGACCTGGACTTAGGTATACTGACCCTAAGGGTGTGCCAACAGGCATGTCCTCTGGGACTGTGTAAGAGTACTGGGGCTGAGTGAAAGAGGGCACATTAGCATCAGGTGGTAGGACATGGATAAATGCAGACACAAGCGAATGTTTGGCTGGGGTCCCTCCGTCTGTAGCTTTTACAAAAAAAGACAGGACCGTTCCCCGAAGATGAGCCATGCTTCCTTTTGTTACCATCCAGCCGCTGTCTGGCTCAATCTCCAGCACATCCACTAAAGGAAGCCTCGTCTCACTGTACAAAGAGTAGCTAACTTTACTATTGTCACCAGCATCCGGGTCTTCAGCTTGAATCTGCGTTACCAATGATCCCATAGGCACATTAGCCTTGATGCTAACTCTGTACTCTACTGCCCTAAAACGGGGTGCATTATCATTTTCATCAGCCAGAATTACCCTTACTGTGCAGAAGGATGCTCTTCCTCCTCCATCAAGAGCCATTACAGTTAGCACAATGTCTCTATTTACAGGGCTCTCCCTGTCTAGTTTCTGAGCCGTTGTAATTAAGCCATCAGCTCCAATGTTAAACTGAGTCTTTCCAAGGTCATTAATAAAGGAGTACATAATCTGACCAAAAATTCCAGAGTCCTCATCTGCAGCACACACCTGTATAACTCTGGTACCTACAGGGGCATTCTCACTGACTTCAGCTAAGTAAAACTTTTGACTAAAGACAGGGCTATAAAGGTTGGCCCCCAAGACTCGAATGTTTACCTGTGCAGTGCTGGTAAACACCCCATCTGAAACGGACACATTAAGTGTGTACGCTGGCCGCATCCTCTGTCTGCGCTGGTTGGACAAGGAGATGATGCCTGTCTGGGAGTCTATGATAAAGTTCATTTTCTCATCTCCAGAGAGTATGCTGTACCTCAACCTCTCTGCATCTGAGTTGTCTGCATCAGAGGCTTGGACACATGTCACAATGTGCCCTCTGGGAGCTAGTTCACTCATAAAAGCTTCATAAAGAGGTTGGCTAAAGGATGGTGGGTTGTCATTTATGTCACTCAACAAGACGGTAACTCTGACCTCACTGCTCTGGGCTGGGGAACCGTTGTCTGTTGCCCTAACAATAAAGCTGTAGAACTGAGTAAGTTCATAGTCCAAAAAACGAGCTGTTAACACAAGTCCACTAATGCTGTTGATGTGGAAGTAGTCTGTGCTGTTAAGAGCATCAGAGAGGATCTGATAGCTAATCACATTGTTATTTATAGAGTCCAGGTCAGTCGCTAAGAGCTGTATAACTGAAGTCCCGATCATTGAGTTTTCTGCCAAAGTGGTTGTATATGAGGCATTTCGAAATACAGGGGCATTGTCATTTACGTCTACCACCAATATGTCCACATCAACTTCAGATCTGGCTCCTGTGAGAGTGTCCACAGATCTGACAGTTAGCCTGTAGTAGGGTGTGACTTCATAGTCTAAAGCATAAATAACACTTACGACACCACTGTCAAAGCCAATGTCAAACTGAACAGAAGAGTCTCCATCCACAATAGTGTATATGATGTTTTGACCTTCTGGGCTGGTGGCGTTGATGCTTAAAATGGGAGTGGACGGTGCAATGTCCTCTCTAACTGATATGCAATAAAAAAGCTTATCAAAAACAGGCATGGCCTTGTTCACGACTGTAACTGGAAGCTCAACAGCAGTGAAGAGGGAGGGGTAACCTGCATCACGTGCAAAAATAATAAGTGGGTATTCAACATTAGACAAGTCTGCATTAAAAGCTTTTTTAAGTGTAAGCTCACCAGTGAGCCTGTTCACATCAAAATGCGGGTGCTCCTCTCTGAGCTCATAGTACACATCTCCATTTATCCCTCTGTCCAAATCTGTTGCAGAAACTTGAAAAATGAATGACCCAGGCACTGCATCAACCTGCACAGCAGCATAATATGGAAGAGCAACAAAATCAGGCGCATTATCATTTACATCCTCAATCTCAACTGTCACGGTTACTCTAGCAACTCGCAACTGATCATATTCTCTGCGTGCCTCCACTACCAGCTCATATAATTCCTGTTGTTCTCGATCAAAAGGGACTCCTGTGGTTTGAATGACCCCTGATGTAGGATTAATTGTAAAGCGTGTCCCTGCATTTAAAATAGTGTACTTTAGTGGTTCATTTAGGCGGTTTCCAACAGCATTTACAGTACTCACTATAGTAATGTTCACACTGTTCTCCTGTACAGAAGAAGAGTATGAAGGTGGACTAAAAAGGAGACCACTGTCCATAGCTTCCTTGACCAACACTGTCACAAGTGCTGTGCAAAAGTAACGCCCATCTGACGCCTTGATATTGAAACTATAACGATCTTTAGACAGCTTATTGTCTTTGACCATAAGAACCCCTGAAGATGGATCCATTTCAAAATGTTCCAAGTTGCCATCAGCTAAGGAATACATCAGATCAGTGGTCATATCCCGATCAGTGGCCTCTACTCTCAGAACCTCTACTCCAACATATGTCGGAAGCAGCAAGATAGTATCATAAGCTTCTTGTGAAAACTGTGGAGGAGAGTCATTGATGTTCACAACCTTGATTAGGACCTTGGCTGGCTTTTCTGCTGTTAGCTGAGGCTTACCACTGTCTCTCACAATAACAGAAAAATCAAAAACACTGAATGTTTCATAGTCCAGCTTAGCAATAGTTCTGACAGAGCCTGTTCCAGAATCCACAGTAAAGATCAATTTGGCTGCGTCCTCCACAATCTGGAAAATCAAAAGGGCATTCTGATTCTTGTCAGCATCTGTAGCTTTAATTACTAACGGCGTTCCGTCCTCACTCATAACCACACTGTTGATGGGTGCAGCCTCGCTAATGGTTCCAGTATATGTTAGCTTCTGAAAAACTGGAGGATTATCATTTTCATCAACCACCTGGATGCTAACATTGACAATGGAGGCAATTCCAGCCATGTTGATGGCTTGAATGACCAGGGAGTAGGAAGAGGTGATCTCAAAGTCGAAATCTCTTTGTGTTGTGATAACACCTGTGTAACGATTGATTTTAAACCTCTTTTCGTCATTCCCTTGTGCAATGTTGTAAATTAGCATGGATCGGCTGATTGCGCAGATCATCGTGACCAATGTTCCAACAGTCACATTTTCGCTGATATCAGCCTGGTACTCTTTCTGGGCAAACTTTGGGCTGGAGAAATCTGACAGTGAGACGGCGATCCTAGCAGAGGTGGTGCTGCCTAATGCTGGAGAACCTCCATCTGTGGCTCTTGCAGTGAGGGTATAAAAGCCCACAGCTGTAAGGTCCAGCTCTCTGGCTACTGAAACTATGCCAGATAGTGGATCTATTCCAAAAATGCCTCCTGTGTTACCTAGAAAAAAAAATCACATGCTGGTCATTTCATGATGAAAAAGTCATTTCAGTTAACAAGATATTTTAGATTTATCTAAGATTCATGACATATGAAGAGAATAAGCGAATGCATCGTACTTAAGAGCAAAGACAATCAGTTTTATTGAAAACAGCTGAACCATTGAAATGTTATCAGGGACTGTAATATGTTTAAGAGCAGAGAGCAAAATATTACCTGCATCAATCGAGTAAATGATCTCTCCATTTCTGCCCGAGTCTCTGTCTAGTGCAATCACCTGCAAAACTGATGTTCCAGGAGAAGCCGATTCAGACACTGTACCATCATACACAGTGCGAGTAAAAAAGGGAGGCTGGTCATTGGCGTCCTCCAATGCCACAATAATCCGTGTCAGGTCTCTGTAATAGGGAAATTCTTGATCTTTGACCTACAAAATAAGAGCAGAGAGAAAGCGACAGACCTGAAGAGAGAAACAAATAGTGTGACCAGGTTTTGTAAGGAAAAGATTTGTGAGGAAATAAGCAAAAAGACAGGAAAAAGAAAAGTGGGCAGACCAAAAAAACTGTTAGTAAATGTTGTAGAAGTATATTGCTTGTTGTAAATTGATGTTAATGAATGTAACCTTATTGTAAAATGTTACCTAAAGTTTTATATTGTCAGCATATATACTGTATGTTAATACGATGTGCAGTACAGTATTTGTCAATCTTTGTTTTATGCATGAAACAGACCAGAGAAAATTGTATTGCTTTTGAGAGTTTGCTCTTTCATAGCTCAGCAGACTTATTGTTTCTCTTATTGTAAATCAAAGAAACGTTTGAGACAAAAGATATCTTATTCTCGTTCATACTATAAGTTTAATAAACATACAGAATAAAGAAATGTTTATACTGTACACATAAAATATGTCCATATGTATTTATTCTTAGGCAGATCTAAATGACACACCTATCCCTCAAAGCCACACACATTTTCTCATACAGCTTGCACTACGAGAATATTTTGTGTCTTCAGTCTGTGTATCTTCACACATTGTAAGGCTCACATTACTTCAACACTTGCAGATATGCAACACCAGTTCTCTGTATTGCATCAACCTCAGGGTAATGTTGCATCATACACCCATTTATTTCCTTGTACATAGCTCACAATTTGTAGTTGTAGATTGTCTGTAGTACATATCTATATTTAATGTTTCTGTGGAATTATAGTACTTATTTCTACTGCTGTCTACTGGTCATGTGTATTAATTGTCGGTCTTGTAAGACAACTGTAAATCGTTTTGCGCTGTGGCTGTACACAGTGTTTTTTTCCTCCCATGCAGGACAGAAATGAAAATGATTTGACTCAGCTTGTTGAATTTGTGCATTTTCTCACCATGACGGTAAGAATGTGTTGAGGGCGAGTCTCATAGTCCAGTCGTTCTGCTGTATACATGACGCCAGTGCCCGGATTGATCCTAAACATCCGCATACTCGCCGGATCAACGCTGCTATGAATGGAGTAGCTCAGCTTTGCTCGTTCGTCCCGGTCTCTGGCACGGATGCGCAAGATCTCTGTGTCAGCCGGCGTGTCCTCGGACACAGAGACTTGATACGAACCCTCGGAGAATACAGGAGCATTGTCATTGCTGTCCAAAACCTTTATGTAAATCTGGAGATACAAAAAGCAGCGAGTCATTTTTAGCTTTGCACAGTCAAATTTATTTCACATAAAGAGACGTAGATATGTAATTATATTGTTTCATCATGTACTGATGTCAAAACGGCTTATATAAGAGAAAGGAAATAACTGTTAAGAAAATGTCTGTTAAAGTGACAATAGTGGGTTTCTAGGACACAGGAATAATCAGGACCCCGGGCATAACTGACAACACATTTGCTGGTAGATTATATAGAGATTACAACCGTATGTTGGAAAAATTAGATAAGAGTTAGCAGACTGCTTAAAATCTGGAGACACATCATTTCTCTCTTGCATATTCCAGGCACAGCTGCCAAGAGTATTCAAATCAAAGTTTCTTGCAAAGTTTACAGTCTTGTAACATCTGTCAGAAAAAGAGCTTCAGGATGTTTATTCAGCTGATAATATACCTGTGCGTTTGCTGTGCTGGTTCCATCTGACACCTGCACTGTCAAGTTGTACAGAGACTGTGTCTCTGCGTCCAGTGGTCTGGCTATAACAATGGTTCCCACCCCTCTCTGAATATCAAAAGGCCCATCATAGTTACCTATTTACACCAAGAAAACACAGTTAGCATGGACTGCAGTAGCCAAGGCTATCAAGGTGAACATTTTACGAATCAAACTGTCAAGCAGTTTGAAGGTTTTAGGAGACAGATCTTTCACATTTTGCTGTGATTCATCAAAGTTTCACGGCTTTCAAAACATCAGCTGCCTTATGTTGGGATCTTTCCCATCAGCCTCGGGTCTCTTATCTTCGACTCCCACATACATCTGTGGCAGGTTTAAGCCTCTTCACGGCAGATTCGCAAATCATTAATTCAGGTCCATTCTGAAGGATAAGGGCAAACTTACAGAGTGGTTTTAGTATTCATTGCATGCATCTGTTCCAATTCCACTCAATTTCCACTGCACTTAGTTGAGATCAGAAGACCCACGCTCCTGAAGGTATCTCAGCGTTTAGAAGCGTTCGCAGGACTGAGCGCTTCTCGTTTGCCCTGCGGCAAATGCCGTTTTTAAAGCGAGTATCTAAAAGTATCTGATAAACTAGCCAACCCTTCACACTCACCAAATAAAATGCAAAATACTGACAGACAGTTAGCTTACCACTGTCAGACGAGCAGTTTCCAACAGAGGGGCTCTGTGGGATATAAAACATCTCGCGTGAAGTTCTTCCACCTGTTCAGAGAATGATCCGGATGAATTGGAAGATAACACAAGACCATAGCAGAACCACGATCAAAGACAGCACAAATGCTTATTCATGTGGGATTTTATCATATTAAATAAATAGACATGCATATTCCACGAGGTAAATATTGCACTGGTCAGCACAATGTGAGAGCATTTAATCAAAATGGTTTGAAAAATCTCTTCGCACATTTATTTGACTCATACATCATCTGTTGTGTAACTTTGAGCAGAACATATAGGCGCAAATAATAAATATGTACAAGGGTTCCAAGCAATGAGTAAATCATTGTCAGCATAGCTTATGGAAGATGTCTGTGCAAATTACATTTGCATTTATTTATTTACAACAGCAGACACCTTTATTCAAAGCAACTACAGTAACTAACTACAAAGCAACAAGAGAAATAGTTAAAAAATAAAAATGGTCATAAATTACCCTCAAGTTGTTCCAAACCTGTATAAATTAATTTTTTTCTGCTGAACACAAAGGAAGATTTAAGAATGTTTATAAACTACAGTTTTGGGGCACCATTCACTTCCATAGGAAATTTTTTTTTCAGGTTTGGAACAACTTGAGGGTGTGCAAATAATGACATGATATTTTTTGGTAAACTATCCCAAGTCAGAAGTTTGTCTAGGTCAACGTGTAGCACACGACACTAGCAAAGCCAAGCTCATTGGTTTGATGCCCAGCAAAACAATATATACCCTTAATGCAAAATTGCTTTAGATAAACATGTTTCTATTAAATGTAAATATGATTGTAACGACAGCATTACTGATCCTCACCAATGATATCAAACCATAAAGGAGTTTCTGTTGGCCGAACTGATACCCTTCCAACTGCCTCATACACTTTGGCGGTTTCGCTCACTGTGAAGTTGTAAACAGGCGCGGTAAATCTCAAAGCCCGTGGTGAAGGCAAGGGTTTTCGAATCCATTCAACATGCAAACGGGCTGTTGACCACTTCTCAGGGGTCCCATTGTCGATGGCTTTTATCTGAGCAGGACACAAAGCATATAAAGCATAGCAAAAAATGATTTATACTGCTAAAATTGTGCACTAGAACATTAATGTGCACTACAGCAGTAGATCCAGGGCCACTGGTGGGCCACTGTCCTGCTGAGTTTAACTAAAACCATTAGCAAACATAACTGAACCAGTTGATCAATGTTTTCAGGATTACAAGAATATACAGGTGTGATTGATTAGGGTTGCAGCTAAACTGCAGGAAGTTGCCCCTCTCAGTAGCTGGATCTGAGACCCGTAAACTAAAGTGACATTTTTTTAGTATCCATTGGACAGTCTGATTCTTTACCGTAAGGATATCATAGCTGCCAGCTGTAACCATCTTCCTGGAAGACACCATGGCTGTTTTGGCATCAATAAAGAATTTTCCGTCATCATTTCCATCCACAATGCTGTATGTAAGATCCGCATTGGACCCTTCATCCCTATCATATGCGAACACTCTGTAGATGGGGTCGCCACGTTTGTTACGATCCCTTTCCGGAAGGCTGATCCGGTATATGGAGTCTGAGAATTCTGGTGTATTGTCATTCTCATCCAGAACATGCACTATGACCCACACTGTGGACTGCCTCAAGATACCACCCCCATCCATAACAGTAACCTAGATAAACACACATAAATACACACATAAATACACACACACAGTCTCTGAAGACACTGTGAATGTAGGACTACTCTTTATAAAAACTAAAATAAACACCACATTTATGTGTACCATTTATGCTAGGCACATGAATGACACCTTATATTGTGCCGCTTATGTAAAAACACATTTTTTAATTTTGTGATTAGTCTTATAATTCACTGGACAGATAATAACAGGTGAAAATAATTATCATAAGCTTTTACTGAATATAACAGACATCCAGGGATGGGCTTGTTGGACTTTTTAGCAAACACAAAGTAATATGCTTCACACTACTTGGGACATCTTTGAAACACCCTGGCAACAGCCATAAACACAACTAGCATTGTGTCCATGGTACAGGGGCTTACATAAACCTGTTGGCTGGGTCATATAAACTGTGAACAGAGGTTCAATCTGGCTGCGTCAGGTACTAACCTCCACCCCCATTTATCAGAAGCTTTATCCAAAGCGACTTACAAACGAGAAACATCACAAGTCAATTTTCAGATAAGAGCTCGGAATAGCAAAGAAGCAGAGAGAGAAATGCTTAAAGAAGATGAAAGAAGACAGTTGAAATGGATGACATGGGAAGCGCTTTTATAGTTGCCATCTAGTTAAATGCACATAGAAAAGAGGTACATTTTCAGTTGTTTCTTGAATGATGTGATAGTCTCGGCAGCTCATTCCACCAGAGAAACTGTGAAAGCAAATGATCTGGAAAGAGACTGTGGCTTTCATGTGTCTCTCAACCACACTATAAAATAAAGGCTGAGAGGTACATAAAACGAAATAAAAAAAAAGAAAAAACTGGCTGTCGCTATTCATACTAGTTGAAACAAATTAATAGACACATATTCTCTAAAAAACAACCCAATGAGCCAACTGATCTGACTTTTCTAAAGCACAAAGATGTCCCCAGAGACTAGATGTCACTGATCAGAGAGTGATCACAAAAATGGGGCCAGGGGCCAGTCCACCGCTGCATACTCATGGGCGGCAGATCATAAAAGCCTCAATGGACTAAATCTTTAATAGGGGGATGTACTGTCAGTGGCACATACTGGAGGACCCTGCTGTTTGGGCCGCTCTCAAAGGACACTCCTCTGAGAGGCTGAGCTGGTAAGATGTAAACTTTGAAACTGGAAGCTCTCTGTAAAGTGAACCATCATTTAGTGAACACAAAATCAATGGCTTTGATTTCACCCCATGCATGTAGGGCAGTCACAGGAAGCCACACCCACATTATCGATCAGCTCTACTGTACTGCTGTCATTGACTGCTCACCAGACTTTATGAAGTTCTGTGCACCTACATGTGTTTTGAAGTTAAAGAGCGTTTAGCTGTACGTATATGCTGCTATACTAAAGTTCTTTTGAGTTACTTTTTGCTATAGGCACTGTTCTTAGTCACTATTCGTTCTTATTCAAAAATTAAAAGCACATTGGAAACACTAACACCTGTTTGTTGTGGTTGTGTAAATCCATTCCCCACTCAATATTATGACTGTCTACCCATTTTCCAATGAAATCTATAGGATATTGTTATCATCTGTTTTGTTTGACTAACAAATGTCTGCTAAAAACAGATCGATAATCAAACAAGCCGGAGGTTATCTTATATGATGCAGTCAATAAAATACTTCAGGCTGTTGTAGTGTAAACATTTCCACTTGCTTTTTAGTATTTCATAATACTGTTTGCACTGTTTGTGGATTTACATCATTTCAAAATTTTCTATGGAATGCAAATAAAGAAATTTTAAAGAATGTACATGCTCATTGTCAACACAACAACAAAAACAATTCATACTGGTTATGTCAGGCCATAAAAAACACACAAAATATACCATACCATAAAAGTATGAACATGACACCTGTTTTCAAGCAGACCAACATGTGAGAGCTGCAGCTGAGAGGAAATGTACATAAATGCAAACAATATAAAACAATGTAAATGTTGGTGTGGTCATGACACTCAGCTATCGTATCCCTTTTGTTTATAAAACTTCAATGGTGTTTTTTGTCCTCATTGGACCTTGACAGCAAATGGTCACTATAACCCACAACAGATTTTCTCTCTGTATTCCACAGATAAAAAAACAACAAAGGTTAAAAAGGATAATATTAGTAATAACATTTTATTTTTTGAGTCAACTGTTATTACAGGCAGATGAAGTGTTTGGTACCTCCAGGAAGTGCTCTGCTTGTTGCTCTCTGTCCAGCTTTCTTGACGTGGTGGTGATAAGTCCTGAAAAACAAATTATAAAATGCAATAAGGAGAAAATGAAACAAAATGGTATTTTGTAGTCGAATCCCTAGAATTATACGAATCGAAGCGCCCAGAAAAACAGTCGTGACTATCAGCACGAAGAACCATTTCGCTTTCCACAATGATTAATAAATAACATGTCAGTCAAGACTGCATAAATTGCATTGTTTGTTTATTGTGGAAGAAAGAGCCGCTTGTGACACGAAGGGCCTTTGGCATAAACCCGGCTCACAGATGGCATGTCGTGAAAGCGCAGGGTTATTTTTCAAGCTCTCAGTGGCTGTAAATAGGCTTTAAAAGAAGCACTTCTATGGAAAGAGAGCAGTGGAGACTGAGCACAGGAAGATGTTCTGGAATATGAATGCTTCCTTAAGGCTAAAGACGTCGGGATGCTGGAATCCCAGGATAAAGAAGTGGGTCTGTGGATTCAATAACAATTCCAGCTGTGCACTCATGTACAAACTGCGGAGTTGCAGAAAAGTATAGTTTCGACAGATGTGGTGACTCCAATTTGTTCTATTTCCATACTCCAATTAGTTATTTAATTAATTAATCATAATTATTTATTTTTAATTATTTATGTTACTGGTAGAAAATAACAAACTCCCACAACCTATATCTAGACATCTAAAATTTTGGTTTAAAGATTGTACAAATTGCAAACCTCACATTTAATAAATAAATGTAAAAAAAATTAAGAAAATTTAATTAAATGATAAAGCTCGCCCTCCTGTGGTATGTTGACCATTTCCTGAAAAGAGAACAAAAAAATCAGGTTCTATTTTGTAGCCTATTTGTGGAAAGTGACATTTAACTAAAAGAAATGTATTTCGCATGCTTTCTGTGCCACTGATTCTCTGTGAACTATAACCATGGCAACAAAGAACTCCTGACGGTAGAGGCTGAACAGCACTGCTGGAATCCACAGCATTCCCTAATGTGTGTCATTTTGATCCTGAGAGACTCAATTACAGAAATTAGAGGCGCTATAAACTCGGAACTGACGCACATCAGAAACAATGTAGAAGCAATGTAGAGCAATGTAGAAGCTGACCAATATAGAATAAAGATAGCATAACTTAGGAAACTAACTTTCAACGATGTTGGAGTTAGCCTGAACCAGTCCTCCATTATTATGCATGTTGTCATGTTGATCTGGATGGTTGCTAGGGTTTTACTACATCCATTTTGTATGTCCTGTTTATCACCCACCGTTTTAAAGCCAGACGCAAGTTCACTTAGAAAAGTAATAGCACATCTCTCCTCAATAAGCCAGCACCAGTAATAATCAAGCAGACACTCTCTCTTTGTAAGGTTCGGTAATTGGTTGCTCGCTCACGCAAACAGCATATTTTTTTTTATAAAACAACTGAACACTCTAAATTTAGGAGACGACCACAAAAAAAGAGCTGAACTAGTGGGGAGTAATTGCAATTTTGTGGCTTTTTCCCAACAGTGGTTAGAGCGAAAACAGAATCTATAACTGCAGTGTGGTGTAGCGTCATCTTAAACTATGAGTTGTGTAGTCTCAACATTTTAAATTGGTTTAATCTTTGATTCTTTTCATTGAATTCCTTCATAAAGCTATTTCCTTTCAGATGTTGTTGCTTATCTTTAGGGACCAGAGATGTTTTGAAATTAGTTTACACTGTGATCCATTATAGAGTTTATGTTAAGGAGATATACAGTATTACCAATCTCCTCTCTTGTTAGCTCTCTTTAGCTCTCTTCAACGCACACTCACTCAGATCTCATTATATATATTGAGCTAGATTTATTGAGCCTAAACCTCTGTATTCCAGTGTAAATATGTAGTGCCACACACCTCCTTGGAGGGATTTGCTGATAGTAGAATGAAAAGCTTTCCTGCTGCCAACGAAACCTTTAATTAATTCACTGACTTTAGCTGCATACATAAGCTCCCACGATTCACTTAAGTAACAGGGAAGCATGCTAGTGTAATCATCAGTGCAGCACGAACCCAGCATGCCACGGAATCAGAACTTTGCGTGTGCGTTCACTACTCACACAGGAACATCCGGACGCAATTCAGATTCCATACTGTGCAGCTCAATTTATCAATGGCAGTGCTTGATACTTCCTCTTAAGTGTTCATACAAGCAAAAGAATGTTGTACACTGGGGGACACTGCTCAACTTTAAAAAATATCCATCCTTTCTCTAAACCTGCTTGTATTCTTCAGGGTCACAGGGGACTGGAGCCTCTCCCATCCATCTCAGGCCAGAGGCTGGGCACACCCTAAATAGACGACGAGTCTATTGGAGGGCAAACACTAACAGAGGCACACACACACACACACAGCTGGAAAACATTCTATAATCTGGTGGGAAATAAACGGTCTCATGAGAAATGCTCACCATCTCTGATCTAGGAGTCTATGATCTAGTCCCTATGTTTTAAACCCTATGTTAAAAAAAATTTTTTTTACCCGTTTTGGAGTTAATGGAAAAGAAGTTCTGAGGATTTCCCCCGGTGATGCGATACGTGAGGCGGCTATCTGAGGCTGTGATGTCAGGATCCTGGGCTTGGATCCGGACTACAGACACGTCTCTGGGTGAGTTCTCCATGATGTATGGGTGGTAGACGGGTTCAGAGGTCAATGGGGCATTATCGTTCACGTCCTCCACCTGGATAAACACCTCAATAGAGGCAGAAAGTGGAACCACACCTCGGTCTGTCGCATATACCGTCAGCCAATAGGAATCCTGAGACTCACAGTCTAGAGCACCAGCAGTGTAAATCATTCCTGTGGGAATGCAGAAAAAACAAATCTGAACTTCATATTGATCATATATATGATAAACTTAATAACCTCTATTTTACACACAGCTTGTGAGCTATAATGACAATTTTATCATCAAGCCCTATCAGTATTTTGGTTTTTTGGAGTCGTGAACACCCACATACACATTTCTCAGACTATTCATAACTTGGTTTGTGATCCAACTACATGTCAAAAGTGTCAAACTCCACCATGAGTCAAACCTTATTAAATGTGAGGTGCCCAACATTTTGAGGAGATTAGAGTCAGGAGGAAAGATTAATGTTTATAGACACACACCCTCAGAAACCGAAGTCGGTTCAGCTGGTTTTAATACTGGGGTTGGTCTGGCCTGCCTAAGTGTAATTTCTTTAGATTTTCTCTGGGGAAATTACTTAACTTTCAACTATATACCCGAGAACAACCTAAAGCTATTGAAAGAAAACACCAGCTTTTTAGAGTTTTGTTCTTATACAGAAGTCAAGAGCCTACAACTGGTGAACTGTTATTTAAAATACGAAATTAGGGGTATATAAATTAATTTGCAGAAAATTATTTAAATATTGTCCATGGTTCACAATTAATTATGGTAATAATTAGGTTTAGGTCAATGATATATTAACTGTTATGCTTACACAAACCCTTATTAATTTTAGTGGTTTCTCAGAGGGGGTCATAATCACAAAAGTACACACTGAGAAACCTGTGAAAAGTTTGAGAGGCAAAAACAACAACTAAGCTTTAAGATTCTTTGTGTTTCTCAAAATAGAACAAAAATCTGCATCGGTGCTTCATGTCAAAATCCAGACTTCTCAAAAAACATTTCTTTAGAACATTTATATAATATGACAACTTAGCATATTTTAAAGGAAACAATAGCCTAGTAAAGCCAAAATAAAAAATGGCTTGGCTTTTCCTCTTGGAAGAAAACATCTCCACTAGGAAAACATATGACCTTCAGATCATCAGCAAAGCACATTTAATCACTCCTGACCAAAGTGCTGCCTCTGCCATTCTGTAATTAGAGCACTTCGACATCACATCACAGGCACATGTAAATGCGATTGGCGATGGGAAGGGGCGTTGCTGACTGAATGACCCATTTTGCGGCAGCGCTATACAACACGATGAGTCGATCGGCCAACCGTGGCAGAGCAAAATCGCTCAACCATGAACAGATTCAGCCGGTGGGACAGCCACCAGAAGCAGAAAAGAAACCACACGCAGGTCTCAGATTGTTACTAAAACCTTTAAAGCACTGAAAAGTAGAAGCTGAGACACCTGAGGGGATGAAAACACAAAAGACGGGTACAAACCGAACAGGGACATGTGAAGCTGACCAAAAGGGTGCTCACTGATCCAAACACAGTGTGATATGTCAGGTTACAAGAAGGAAATCTGCTATTCGCAGTAATACCTTTAAAGGCGAATAGCAAACTCAGTTCTCATTATTAAACTTCTTGATCAACCTGGTAAACAGAGTAGTTAAGAAAACAGAGGGGCAATAAAAACCACACGCAGTATAGATGAAGGAGAGTCAATGAATGAATAGGTTATAGGGTTCAAATATTCAAATGAAAAGTGTTCCACTTTGCGGGGTTTCATCTAGTCTCAGCTAAAGTGCAGTTGATGGATGGAAAGAAGTTCAATAATGAGTTTTCTCTTTAGCTTTTAAGCATGCTAGATTTTTTATACTGCAGTAAGAGGAAATTGGGGTGTAATTCAGCCTGAAATTCAGCCAAATGTACTTTTATTACATACACGTCAGGGATTACAAAAAATGTAGCTTGTTTGGCGTAAACAAGACTTCAAATTTGTTAAAAATGTACGAAACTGAGTTTTTTTACATTCTTTTTTAAATGTACAAAAAATAGTTTTTTTGTAGTAACCACTTTTTCACAAAAGTGTCAAAAATACAACCTCTCCACTGTAACAAAAAGTTAATTTATGTCACAGTTTGTCACTTCACATTACACACTTCCATCATAGACAAGAATCTTCAAGACAAGCTGCTGTAAATTTGTAGGTCACACAAGTAATTAATGCTCACACTGGGAGGTATGTGTTCTGCTTCCATATATTCATAGAACGATAAGCCTTGTCAATCAAGCTTTAGAACATGCATCAAAAATATGACAGATGCATAAAAAATGTTGCGAGGCTTCAGCGCTGTCTAGAGCAGGACTCTGCAGACTAGACATGCTTTGCACAAAGTTTGGATTCTATTCTAGCTTTGATGCTGATGTTGTTTTGATGAAGGGATGAACTTGGAATCCCACAGGTTCTAAAACTGAGGATGAGAAATTTGACAAAACCTGTGCCAGCTCTAATTAAAGAGACACAGATTTGCACAAAGTGTCTTGGTTTTTTGAGGTATTTGAACATGAAAAACTAATTTAATGGTGCAAAGAAAGACTAAAGTAATGCAAATGATTGCATGTTTTTTGACACGCCGCATTTGCTTTCGCTTAATTGTGAATCTCAAACCACTGATCGTGTCATTGAATTTAGAACACCAAATGCATCTGCTACTTTGGCTTTACAAGCTATTGGTTTCCTCATTATTCATGAATGTCAACCAACAGGTGTGTATAATAAACATCAAGGACTACTTATGATGCTGGAAAGCAGAAAATTGGTGTTGTGTCTTTCAACTGTAACAAATTAAAAAGGATGATTACACATTTTGTGGTTAGCAATATCACAAAGAGGCCTCAATTATCCTCGAACTCACAAATTACAGAAAATATCAGTTTCAAATGCTAATCACTTTGAAATCACATAAACAGCAGCAGTAAATTCATAATATTCATATTTAATAATATGTCCTAATATTAATATTTACATTTAATTTCATATTCTCTGCAAAAATAAAGTTTACATTTTAAGATGTAAACAATCAAATATTCATAGTTAGGCTGAATTTAGAACATAAGCAGACAGCTTTAAAAAATTCCAACGCATCCTTCATGTCTACACGAAATATCAAGGGCACTTCGTCGTATGCCAAGTGTCTGAATTATCAGGATGAGATCACAAGTATCAGGCCTATATATGCTGAAAAAGCATTTTCTCTCTACATAAATCTTTCCCCCGTCCCTTTCATTTTGCTGCAAATCTAAATCTCTGTAATAGTGAGGGAACAAAATTCCTTTGTATTCCATGCAGACACCTAAAGGAAAACCTTTGATATTCCCCGGAATTACCATTAAAGTTCAAGTAGTCTGTAAGAGGAAATGAGCTTGTGGTGAAGATCCTCTACTCCAATATCCTCCAAAATATGTTATCTTTCAAAGAGTCTAAAGGAACACATCACTCTAGTTCAGCGTGTGGAGGAATGTTACACAAGGGCTGTTTGGCCCAGGTTTCTGAGAGACTCTGACATAAAGGACTTAACCTGACTCTGGAGAAAAAGAGGCCAAATCTCAGAGGCAAATTAGAAGTGAACTTGTTTCTCGACAGGAGTCTGAGTGAGAGTGCTCTCTGATTTATTTCCCAAAGTGTGGGCAGGAATACCAATGCCTGCTCAAAGCGGCAGAGCGCTCGGCGATAAGACCTTCATAAATCCCACCAGCTTCTTTAGTTCACTCTTGCATGTGAGCATAGAGACTTCCGATATCGAAATCACTCAGTATATACAGATCTCCAACCCGACACGTCTCAGCTGGGGCCTGGGATAAAGGGGCTTTGATTTCTGCTTAGATCATAGAACAATGCATAAACTTACTGCTTTCAATCATCTCACAAGTCCAGTTGCAATGACAAGGACTCAACATGGCAGCTAGATGGATGTTGGTAGATGAATATGTTGTGGGCGTAAACAGCCACTGTCCTTAACTGTCCCAGAGACATTACTTTGAAGATGAAAGACAACTCTCCTTCTCATTTCTCTGTTCCTCTGTAACCCATCTATAGCTGCTGGTAGGACATTCAATTCTCTGTGGAAAATCCATGCTGAGACACTCTGGCAGTCCATGCACAACTCGCTTAGTTTCCAGAGGTCCAATTAATAGACTCAGTCTAATTAACTGACATGTGAATGAAAAACCACAGTTACATCTCACTGCCTGTTGTAGTTCTCTAATCAATAATCATTAGCTGTGATTAATCGTGAACTTGGCACCCAGCAACGAGTTGTGTATGTAACTAAGCGTTTAGTTTCTTTAATTTCCTGTTTGTTGAGCCTGCAGATAAGATCACACACAGAAACACGGACTGTGAAAACCACAGAATAACTTCAAAGAACACTGCTTCAAATCACACAGAGGTGAAGTCCTGCCTTTCTAGGTCACTGCGCTGCTCTGGTGGTGGCAGATTCAGAGGCAATAGTGGACCCAGAGCACAAATTAATCGTCAAGACAAATAATGTCACAGTGACCTTTTAATGGCATTAAATCAGCACACTGCAGTAAAAATGTTAGGGCGTAAATTCACAACAATTTCACAGTTTTTCTACGTAAGCCTTAACTCAGGAACGTACGGTTCTTTTACAAAAAGAAAAGATCAGAAAAGAAAATTTATACCTGTTTCTTCGTCAATGGAGAAGCTTCCAAGACCACTTCCAGCTTTGAGAGAGTACCTGATGACTCCATCTCTGCCTTTGTCATCATCTTTAGCAGTCACCTGAAGTACACTCGTTCCATGGCGAGAGTTTTCCTTGACTGTGCCCCTCACAGCGAATTCTGTGAAGTATGGCTCATTGAGGTTCTCGTTAACGTCAATAACCTCCACTTCTAGATAGGAGTCAGAGCTCAGCTTAACCGGGAAACCCAAATCTTCTGCAACCACAGAGAGATTGTAGAATTGCTGCTTCTCGTAGTCAAGTGCCTTTCTCAGCTTAATGACCCCACTTTCAGGATGAATCTTGAATGTTCCATTGAAGTCATTGGAAAGGGAGTATCTCACCCTTCCCCCAGACCCAATATCATAATCTTGTGTTTGCAGCCAGGCTATAACCGTGCCTACAGGAAGGTCCTCCAGCACACGACAACTGTATGTCCTTGGAATAAACATAGGGACATAGTCATTTACATCTTCTAAGTAGATTCTTAGTGTCGTCTCTGAGAACATTTGATTCCCACTTGGGGCTTTATCTCTAGCCTCAATTTTGAGTGTGAAATCTGAGATGGACTCCCTGTCCAAATGGCTAGACACATAAACAGAGCCAGTTTCACTGTTAATGGACAACTGAGGAGTACTTGTTAACAAACTGTATGAGATTTCACCATTCTGGCCAATATCATCATCAGAAGCTGTGACCCGGATCACCTCAGTGCCGATGGGTGCGTTTTCCAGTACTACAGCTGTATAGCTGTCAAGGGAGAATTTTGGGCTGTTGTCATTCACATCATCAATGTAAACCGTCAACAGTCTCCAGCTAGATTTCTGTACAAGGCCCATGTCATACACAGTTATGTTAAGAAGGTACCGATCTGATTTTTCACGGTCCAGTGGCTGATAGATGTATATCAGGCCACTTTCCATGTCAATATTGAAACAGCTGTCAATATTTCCATCTGATATGGCATGCAAAACACGACCGTTGAAGCCCGTGTCACCATCATTTGTGGTCACTTGAAGGACGCTGGCTCCCACAGGCATGTCTTCACGGACTACAATATCTGATGGAAAGGATTCAAACTGAGGCGTCTGCCTATTGAAAAAGAACAGGTCTGTGTAACCCTCCTCCACTTTGGATTTACTAATGACGGTGGCTTTTCTCAGAAGTGTCTCTGCTAACTTCTGTGCAACTTTAGTGTCTTGACAATTGAAGCTTTTTGTCGAGATTCTACCTCTCACTATTGATATATTTACAAAGGTGGGTTCAGAGAGCAGCTCACCATCTGACGCAGCTATTTTTAAGTTGAACTGCTCATTCTTCAAACTCATCCCAGCGAGGGGTCTTCTCAAAGTCAACATCCCAGAGTCTGGGTTGAGATTAAAGACATTGAGTTCATTTCCAGACAGAATGTTATATTTAACCAACCCGAGCTCATCAATGTCAATGGCAGACATGGTGATAATTGTCTGCCCTACGGGAAAATCACGTCCTATCGTACCTTTACATGACACACGCTCAAAAAGCGGTCGGTTGTCATTGATGTTCAACACTTGTACAGTGATGTTGACTTCACTTTCTCGTCTATAAGGAGAGCCCCAGTCTGAGGCCCGGACTGGGAATGTGTAGGTCTCCAAAGATGTTTCAAAATCCAGTTCCTTAGATATCCTCAGCTCTCCAGTGTTTTGGTCAATGATGAAGGGTAGTGACTGAAGGCTGGCTGTGCTGTATGTTATGCACCCGTTTTCACCTCTATCTTGATCCCTAGCAGATACTGTGAGAATGACAGTACCGACAGGAACACTCTCATTGACAAACACTTCAAAAGACTTGCTGGTAAACACCGGGGCATTGTCATTTGCATCCTCAATTGTGATTTCTACCTTCACTGTCATGCCACTGACCTCCTCGATGACCTCTAATTCGAAAAGCTCCTGGTTTAGTGAGGTAAACTGTTGTTTTGTTGAGATGACACCAGTCAACGTGTTAATATTAAAATAAACAGAATCTGAGGTCAGAACCAGGCTGTAGCTGACAAGTGTCGTTCTCAGAGAGATCCTCACAATCTCTATAATGGTCCCTGGTGGTGCGACCTCATTAACGGTAGTCTTATAAAATTCCTTTTCAAAGCTTACCTTCTCAAACTGTGGCTTTTTCACCAATAGTTGAAGTGTCTGAGAGTTGGAGAACCTTGGTGGTGATCCTTTGTCTCTGGCTTGAAAAGTGAGATTGCAGCCATAGGGAAATTTATCCCAGTTCACTGGTTCAGACATCTTCAGCATGTACTCATTTCCAACTGGAGCTCTGTCAAGGACAAACTGTTCCTGTGGGTCACCTGCAGTGATGGCAACCCAGTCAATTTCTCCATTAGCTCCCTCATCCAGATCTTCGACTGTGACAATGGCGTAAATCGGCTCTTTATCAGATATTAAAGGAAAAAGCGCAACCACAATTAGTGTTGGCGCATACTCATTGATACGCACAATGTTGATCATGAGTTTGGCTGTACTGCTTAAACCACTATTTTCATAAACTTGAATTCCACGATCAACTGCTAAAACCTCAAGGTCATATCTGCTGTTCTTATCTGAATTGGGCCTAGCTATGAGAGATATCAACCCACTGGTTGGGTGGACTGCAAACTCCTCCACATCTTCTCTGAAGAAATAGTAAAACTCGCCATTGGAGCCAATGTCTGCATCACTGGCAGTCACCTTAACAATGCTTGTTCCCAATGGAGTACTTTCTGGAACATCAATATTATAGTAAGTGGGAGAGAACAAAGGTCGGAGGTCATTGGTGTCCATGATCTGCACATTGACTATCACAGAAGCTTCCAGCCCGCCTGTGCTGGCAGCGCTCACTGTTAATGTATAATTATCCTGCACTTCCCGGTTCAGAATGGCTACGCTGCCCCCATTAGTCCGTATGCGGAGAAAGCAAAAGTCCCCCAAAACAAATTCCTCAGCCTGAAACAGCCCCTCATCATTTCCTGATTCAATGGAATACTTGATGTCCCAGGAACCCATCCTGGATAGAGTGATTCCCATTTTATCTTTGCTCCTAATGTATGTCTGAGCTGCAGTATTCTCATAAATGGTGGCATTGTATATGGAGCTGGTAAATTGAAAGTCGGAGAACCCTGGCACTGGCTCCTGTGGTTGCCCCCAACAAGTAACCAAGTGAAGGAGCAATAAGTAGAAACTGGTGAGACGGATCCTCATACTGCCCCCAGGGCAGATGTTTATAGCCATGCCATCGTCCAGTCAGCCTGCAAATGAGAGAAATATGCAGTAAACCAATGCAATGCAGGGCATTCATCTTACGAAGACATAACCTATCTCTCAAATAAATGTGATGGCATTTATTTATTCAATAGCATCCTACTGGCATTTATTTATCCAAACACCCTTGTTTTGAATTAAATTGTCAAAAAATAAATAAATACCTGACCCTGTGCTCAGTGGGTTCAGTAATACCTTTCACAAAAACATTGAGATGCTGGTTAGATGATCATTTGAATGCAAGACTTATAACAGCAGAAAGAGCACAAATACGAGATGGTAATCAAAGATATAGCTGATATACAGTTACATACATTTGATATAGATACACCTCACCTGTTACAGCAACAATATTAAAATAGTCTTAAAAGTGAGCAACAAGCCAAATTGTGACTTCTACAGGTTTACAATCTAGGCATATGTGCTGCGTTTGAGAAAAAACAACCTGGATACTGTTATGTTGACATTACTTTGATAATGTTAAAAAAACTAAAAATGCGTATGTGCAACATTCCGTATTAAATATTTGATTGCAATCAAAGGAAACTTTCACTGCCGCCACGATTATGTGGAGTTAAACATTACTGCCAACTAACAAGCAGTTATTAGTGCATCAAAAAAATGTGAATGGGCTCTTACCTTTGGCTTAGAGAGAAAGAAATCTCTGTGCGGTACACATCCGAGAAGCCGCTCTCTCAAAGTACATCCTTCACTTTGCTGTACGGGACTACGCTGCCACTTACAGATGACTGTAATCAATGCAGCTCGCACCGCCTACAGCGCGCACACGAGTGAACGTTATCCTGTGAATGCGCAAATGAAACCGGTGTCACAAAGAGAGGTTGCTGCTGTCCCATGACAACAACGTGGTCTTATGATTTACATTTGGTTCATAACCTTTGAGAAATTAAATGAATGTAATAATCTTAGAATACAGACCCAAACAAAAACTGACTTAATTTATAATATTGTTCAACGCGTGCTCATTTTAATATAAAATGATGCATTAATAAGATTAGAAACTCTTAAGTGTTTTTCTATAATATTTTTTTATATGACAGGTTGTAATTAGCTTTCATGTTTCTCGCTAAACGTTAGGTACTGCATTCCCAGCTCTGTGATCTGATTATTCCCACTATTCCCGAGGATTTACCGAGAGATTCCGAAACGATACGATTAGAGCCGAGATGGTGCGCGGCAACTTACGGAAATTTACGAAAGTTTCCGGAAGGGACCTCACGACGGGAAGCAGCATTGAGCGGCTAGTGAAGACTTTGGATAATTCTCGAATCCCTTAACCGCCTTTGAGAATATACTTTTTGTGTTTTTGTCAAACGCCATGTCTGTGTTGTGTTATAACAAAGGATGTGGACAACGTTTTGACCCCGAGAACAATTTAGAGGGTAAGACAACACACGTGAGCTGGTTTGCTACAAATGGCAGGACGAATTGAAACAGTGATGTTTAAAACCAAACCGTAGGTTTAATTTACATTTAGTAATCATTTTCATTTACATCCCATCATCTCAAAAGTAACATTTCTCATTTTATTGAAATGTTTGGTACAATAATGTTAAGGTTAGTAAGTGTTTAAATGATGCTTTTTGAATTACTTGTATTTGCTTTTGTAGTATGTTTTATATGAATATTGTATTTGATTTTATAGATTTTATAGAAATTTTCAATAAGGCGTCTTCCAGTTGAACTATATGGAGTAACATAGTTTTGTAATATTATTAAATTATATGCTACATGTTCTTTGCACTTCATCTAAAAATCTTGGACTATGCTATTTTGCCATCTGACTTCATTCATTTCTTCTCCACAGATGCATGTACATACCACCCTGGGGTGCCAGTGTTTCATGATGCTTTGAAGGTATGGAGATGTGAGAAGGTCCATTTATCAAATGAGAAGTTTAACCCTGCCATTGTCATTTGTTGAGTTAATCCTATTTAACAGTGTTGTGTACTGCTTTCCAGGGTTGGTCTTGTTGCAAACGACGAACAACTGACTTTTCTGATTTTCTCAGTATTGCTGTGAGTATTAATTTGATAATAAGGCAGGATATGTGTGGTCTTTAACCATTTTCAAACATGCAGCCTGTTAAATACCTGCAAAAATCGCAAAATGCACTTTTCAGTAAACGTACCCAAACAGCTATTCACTTATTTGCTGGAAGTGAGCTTCTAGATCGAATAACTGTAGATCTAGATTTGTGTTTCTTCCTGATGTATTTTTAATTACATCAAAGCTTTGTGATTGGCTCAAAGCAGACTTTTACATCATCGCATTCCAAGCTTGTTCGTAGTCAATTAATCGTAATTCTTTGTTCACACCGACATCAAAACAGAATATCTCTGGTAATGTTATAAGTTCTCCTGAAAAGTTGGAGTCACTGATTATGACTAATTCACCAGTGATTCCTAAATAGAAAATTCGAATTAACAAATTGTTACATTGCCAGAGAGCGTTGTGTGAGTAACAGGGCCTATAGATGGCTTTCTATGTTTGCTGACAAGGTTAACAAATCTCTAGTCATTTTGAAATCTCAAGAAGTCTTGTCTGTCTTTATAAATCTGATCTTTAAGGGGTGCACGAAAGGCCCTCATAATCAGGAGAAGCCTGCTGAACCTGTCAAACCAGAGGTTAAGTCCTCCACGGACAAGAACGTAAACGATCTGAAGCCAAAGTTTGATGAATGCATCACCCAAGCTCCAAAACCTCTGGAATCCATCCAGCGACCAAGGTACAAGAGCACTAGAAGAGAACAGGGCCTTCCCCCTTTGTGTTTTCCACCTCATTTATCTGATGTACAGAAATAGAAAAAATGCTGCAGCATTAAATATAACATAAAGAACAGTGTGTTCTTGCTAATACTCTTCCCAGCCAAAATCCTCACAGACGTCACAGTTTTTAAGGAGCTATTAGTGACGACAGCTGTTGTTATTGTCTTTGTAGTCCTGATGAGCCTTTCTCAACACTGCAGCAGAAGATCTCTCCTTCACTCAAACAGGCTTTAGAAAAGCTCAAATTAACGGAGGAAAACACGCAAGAGAAAAAAGGTAAGGTTACCCAGCCACAACCTTTTTGTTCCTATACATTGTTTCTACATATTTCCATGTATTTTGTTCTCTTGTGTGTTATAGAAGAGGACAGTGATGAAATTAAAATCGGGACGTCTTGTAAGAATGGAGGCTGCAGTAAGGTACTGTACCCTCTGGTGCTCTGCCCATGTTTTTGATTAGAAACCATGGTACACTGAGTTAAGGCTCTTTAGTCTATTTTAAACAAATAGATTCTCATTTGTAAAGCACTGAATCGAAACCCCTCATTCGAACTCTATTGCAAACAATGTGTTTTTTTGACACATCATTTAGGCAGAAAACAGAACACTGAAGAACAGAACATTGTGACTTAAAAATAACAAACTGATTTCTGGGTATCGCAGTCGCATCTGTATCCTACATTGTATTTCATTGTGTTGCTCTCGTTCACTGTGTGTAAAGCATGGGGCATACAAGCATACACATGGGGCAAACAAGCATCTGTTTGAGAATGAGAAATGTTCTTTATTAATTATCCAGCATCTGCTCTGTTGCTTCTAGGGGAAATGTGAACGCAAACATTAGGTTTTTAAATCATTTTAATTATATCACACTTTGTTTGTACACAATTTGAAAGCACAAATGTGAACCGAATGTGAAATCAGTTTGGGATTCGTACTGTCACGCTCATCTGAATTCCTCGGCAACCACAGACCATATGCGAGATAGCAAGCATGTGCCATCAGACGAGAGCTGTTTACTGGCAAGATATCATCAGTCAATGTTTAGTCTACATTAAAGATGAATACATCTGCATAATGTCACATGCACCTGCTTTGTCTTCATGTCAAAAAATCTGATGTTATGACTTCTGTCCATATTTTTACTCGAGATTTCTGGCCTGTTTTCTCTATGTATTGGCCTGCATTTTGGTGCATCTCTAATTCTCATTATTCTGTTGAGCAGACGTTCAGCGGACCAGCCAGCGACGACGAGACGTGCTTGTATCACGCCGGCGTGCCTATCTTTCACGAAGGGTAAATTAGCTACCGATCAAATTTGTGTACTACCAAGTGTAGCTGGAGCAATCTCTAATAAATAATAAATAAATAATAAATCATGTCATCATCTGCAGTTAAAAATCTTTTTTGTTTTACTCCGTCTTTAAAGAATGAAATATTGGAGTTGCTGCAGGAGAAAAACCTCAGACTTCAACACTTTCCTGTCTCAGGAGGGCTGTAGCCGTGGAAAGCATCAGTGGAAAAAGAAAGATACGGTACTACAAAAACAAATTACTACAGTAATCTTTCTAAGACATTGCATTTGCATCCAGTAAAACAGTTTGAACATTAAAACTTTAACATTTTAAAGCATCTGATCTCTAAAAAAAGCTTGTTGTTGAAAGTTTGTCTTGTTAACTGTGTTTTGCTATATGTACGTACAGGGAAAGAAGGTTGTACCATGCAGGTTTGATTGGCACCAAACAGGAAGTCAGGTCATCGTTTCCATTTATGCCAAAAATTCAGTACCAGAGCTAAGCTTAGTGGAGGGGAACAGCACCGTGGTAAGTTATGACTCATCACAATGGTCAACTAGTCTTCCAGGTGTTTTTAAATGGACACAAATCTTAAGTAATTGAGAGATGCAGCGTCTCTGAGAGTAGTTTTGTATTCTGTGCTTTACTTTGCTCAGAGTCAACACAGAAAAACCCTCTCCAAGTCGTTTTATGTCTTAATTCCACTCATTTAAAGCTCCGCTGCATTAAGCAGTGAATTAAGACAGTTACTGTCAGACTAGGGCTGTTGGGAGTAATGTTGCCATTATTATGCAGAATCCACAGGTGTGTTATGTTGTAAAATAAACCTGTAGGACTCTGTTTTTTCTGAAGACTGTTGCTGATTCCTCAACTTTGGATGTCTGTAGAATAAAGCCCAGCTAACTCTTTGATGTTTAAACTCACTGTTGCACGTACACAATATTTATCATCTAGTGCACAGTAGGGGGACAATCACCCCGTGAGTCCAAACACTCAGGTTTCTTTAAGTGCACTGTTCTGCAGCCAGGATGGGCAAAAGTGTTTTTTAGATTTAAGATCTGTATCAAATCTGTATCGTGCAGTAAATGATTGTAGTTATTTTTCCTTTTTATATTTAATTATTTGTTAGTTCCCCTATTAAAGGGCTGTGCATAGCATTAGTTTATCTCTGAGAAACGCTAATCAGGAGGTGGTGGTAGCTGTCTTACTAATTATACAGGCCATTTTTAAACACAGACTAGTTAACAGGTCATTAAAACTACCCACCAACTAGTTAATTATGAAAATAGCTGGTTTAGTAAGACACTAGGCTTACTTCTGTTTTATTCACTACTACCAGTATACATGAAAAAAGTATTGTTGGTAGGTGTTATTTTTGACAAATTGCCTTTAGAAGTCATTGTAATTATACTGTTTGATTTTGTTTACTCCTGTGTAATTTATATTTTGCTGTATCTTGTGCGCTATTCTAATGAGTTATAATATTCTTCATGTTACAGCTAAAAATCAACATTATATTTGAAGGAGACAAGGAGTTTGAACAGCAGATAAGTTTATGGGGGGTGAGTATTTGATTACACCACTTTATAGCAATTTTTATTAAAGTGATGCTTGTCATTTCTGTGTAAATGGAATTTAAAATGCTGAATAGAATGAAGACTCTCCCCCTCTGCCATTGGTCAGAAAACAGATGGTTCTATCCCAAATTCATGTCATTGGTTGAGCTAATGTTGCCACATCAGGCTGTTTAAACAATTATATTTTAGTTTTTGTATATGAGGGTAAGTTTTCAGTATCTCAATACATTTAATAATTTTGGTAATGTCCACCCATTTGCTTTTTTTTAAGGTAATTGACACCAGCAAAAGTGTGGTGAACATGATGGCTACTAAAATTGAGGTTGTGCTGAAGAAGGCAGAACCAATGTCATGGGCCCGACTGGATCTTCCACCTGTTGCTCCGAAGGAGAAAGAAAAAATTAAAGACACTGACAGTGAGGATGAGTGTGAGAATTAAAATGCAAGACCACCATGTAGTATTGTGAGAAATAATGAAGCATGATGCATCAACTTCTGAAAGTTCTACTTGTCTGTCCTAATATTGTAGAGGGTTTTAATAAACACCCCCTCACGAGTACTGAAAAATGGGCTATTTTGATTGACCAAACTGTTATTCTAGTAAATTAAACATTTTAGATTGCGGTTGTGTTTTTATGCCAAGTAAGTTATTGAAGACACACTTCTGAACATGGGCTTAAAGCAACATTTTGTAATGCTACACAAATGTTTTGCTTTGACACCTAATGTTTAAGAATGTTTGAAGTTTAGACAGCAGAGGAGCATTCAGGGTTTTCTGCTTTGAAAAGTCAGTTTTTGCTGCAATAAAAACCCATTAAAAGCTTGCCACTCAGTGATAACTGTGGCATCTACATGCTGCATTGTGATTCAGCACATCAATTTATAGCTGTCAATACGCTGGAAAGGTGGCAAGTGACCAAAATTATAACGTATTAAAATGCTGTGCATGTCTTTTCTGTCAGTATGCATGAGTCTCATGACAACAGCAAAACTGAAGGAAGCTCTGATGGCACATGAATGTAAAATAAGGCTACCTGCAAACAATTTGCTGCCTTGCAAGCACTGGCATGTCCCTCTACAATGATAAAGTACTACATTGTTTAATTACTGTTGTGTAGATGTAGTCATTCCTGCAATTCCAAGACAAAAGCATTTAGGTACTAGAACTTCCTTACACTTCAATGCACAAATGAAAACAAGAGACAACATACTGCAAAAAATGTATTCCAGTTAAATGTTTTTAAAACATCAAAAATCAAATCTTTTTTGGACCTCAGATGCCCCAAAGACAAAGTTTGCATCCGTGGCTTCAGTTGTCAAGCACTGATCCTCACCATCCTTGAGTGCACAAAGAGAGAGAGAAAAGCAGACATTATGCAGAGAAAATCTATATCTAAAGCCAAATCACAAATGATTTTGTTGGAGCCCAAGCCAGCTTTGTCAGTGCATTTGCAAACAGCCCTCAAAGTATTAAATGCTAACAAGAAGTTTAACGCCAGAAGAATTATTAGCATCTATAGCAATTGCAATAATGAAACCCAATAATTAAGCAACGCCCACCTCACTGAAATACTTCTCAATGAGAGCCTGAGCTGCTCTATACACCGCGTTGTTTTCATGATTCTGGAGGAACTCTATTCGATCCAATCCGCCCACTTCCTCCACCAGCAAACAAAGTTTGTCCACCTCCCCAAATTTCTCAGCAGCCTGTTGAAGGCACGGAGTGAATGCTAGCAAACATCTCACTGGGACCTGCAACATGGTTATAAATCTTTCAATCCCACACACACGTATAGTACGTGACTCACCAAGAAAATGTTATTAATGGCATCTAGGATCACCAGGACGGTCTTTGCGTCCTTAACTTGAAGTAAACCCAAGATGGCTTCTAGAGCACCACATTTGACCAGATGAACCACCTGGTCAACGGTTCCACCACTTGTGTAGTTGGTGACCGCCCAAACAGCCTCTCTCTGGGTTTTGAAGTCACCCTATAAACATAGATGCATCAATGCCAATGAAAAAAAATCTTCACAAATCTACCTTTGTTTTCTGCAAGCAAAGTTTCAACAGCTGCCTCAGTCCGGAGTTAAAATGTTAAGATGTTATAATGTTAATGTACCGGTGTACAACAATTTCAACAATTCAATTCCCCATTAGCAGCGTTTTCCACAAACATTTGTTTACAGATAAATCAAAGCTTTTACTATGAAGTGCTAGCCTTTGATTTTCAAAGCAAAGTAGTAATATACTGCAAATACAAAAACTTCTGCACAATGTGCAGCCACTTAGAGAAGTTCATTCTATTCAATTATAGCAAACCTTTCACAACACTGTTAGGTTTACCTTTCACCAGCTAAAAATAAAACCACATTTTAAGGACCCAGGGAGGATGCTTGTATAACTGGCCTCATGTTGTTCAGACTTGAAGTCTAGCATTTAATCTTTTTAAGGAAGCCTGAACATTTTGCCTTTAATGCATACAAAGGCTTCAATACATACATTCCTTAGAAGATCCACTAGAGGAGCCAATAATCCACATGTGATGAGCTGTTGAATCTGTTGGCAGGGTCCAGCTGCGATGTTGGACACTGCCCAGGCAGCCTCCTTCTGAACACTGGATTTGGGGTGTCGCATCAGTCGGGGCAGGGCACTCAGCACACCTGCGTCGATGGCTGCTTGTGTTTGCAGGTCTGAACCACTCACAATGTTCCCAATAGAACGCAGGGCTGGGGTCTAGAGCACACCAATATGAAACAGTCAGAAAACAGTGTTCCAAGCACTTATCTATACATGACTGGACTGCTGCAGGAATTCTAAATTAGTTGATCAAGCCAGAGCATGAAGACTGACATCCAGTGTTTTAATTTATAATCCTGCTCAACTGATCTTGCAGCACATCACATTTTTAGAGACACATGTCTGAAGTAATGGTTACTGCAGACACTTGCAATATCTGGCAATTTGCACAGCATCTGTGCAATATAGAATACATGCAATATACAAATTGTGTAATTGACAGACCACAAAATACAGGATAAATGCGATCTGACATTAGAATCTTAATTAGGAGAAATTGATTCCAATTTGATATACAAACACTAATAACTTGAATGTCAATTGCACTAAAATTTTAATTCATAAGCGAATAAATCTGTATGCAGAGAACCACTTTTACATTTGCAGAACATGCAGAGGCATCTTGTCTGCCAATTGGTCTGATGTTCATCCTCACAGTAGAGAACATGACCCACACACTCCCCAAATAACCAACTTGCATGTAGGACATTTGCATTATAACTATATAGGCAGACTTAATGAATGCCAATGTTTACATTGTAGGTTCTCCTATTAAAACCTATTCAAAATGTGTCAGCACACCAATAAAGCAGCGCAGTGGCCTCAATGTTACGCCATTATCAGCGCAATCCAGTTCTTTACTAGAGATCAATGTTTTTGCAGTCAACAACACTATTGTACGTACCACCACGGCAAGTTCCTCAAAGCCCAGGAGCTCAACCAATCGTGGAAGGATTCCGGTCTTAATCACAATATCAATTCGCTCATTTGGTCCATCGGTGAGGTAAGAAATTGCCCAGCATGCATCAGACAGAACGGATTTGTCACTGTGGTGGAGCAGTTGAATGATAGATGGGAGCATTTTCTGGACGGCAACAAAACGAGGAAATGGATTCTTGTTCCTGCAGAGGTTCGATAGGGTCCACGTCAGGTTGCGTAGGTATCCCACCTGCAATGATATACATGGGGGTTATTACGCATGTTTACATATAGGCCCACATGCAACTCTGAATGTCTTTGAGAATACACACTGGAGCATCTGGAGTAAGTCGTGCCAACAAAGCAGGAATGATGCCGCAATCAATCAGGGCATCTCGATATGATGGGCCATCACCTATAAAAGAAATACCATGACAGTTGTAAATGCACAGGTTGCGCTCTTAGTTGCTCTGTTTAACTTTGTAAGATTAACATACTTAAGGGTATCAAAACAAGTTACAATACAAACATATCTTTTTGAATCAAGAGGGACATGGCAACCAACATCCACATTCTTGTGAAGCGCAAAGTAATCTCACCAGCAATATTGCCTAAAGCCCATACAGCCTGTTCACTGATGTTGAGCATTGGCGAGGCAAGCAGGGCGATGAAGGCTGGCACCGCTCCATGCTCAACCACCTGCTGTGTGTGCCACGAGGTTCCAGATGCGACGTTTGTGAGAGACCAGGCAGCTTCAAACTGCAGAGTGGGGTCATCATGCCTCCCCAAAAACTCCACAAAGCGAGTCAGCAGTCCTGCTTCCACAATCTCCTTCAGAGGAGGGTTCCTCTCCCGAGAAAGCAGCTTCCTGTGGGGATCAGATTGGTGCTTGATGGAAAGAGTCAGGAGAAAGTGTATAGATATATTAAGGTTTAGATTGGTTACCATTACCTAGCTGCCTGACAACCTTGTCTCTGCTTCTCCGGACAATCAGAATTCACATTGGCAACAATGTCTTGAATTGTTGCGGAGATCACCTTAACAGAATTAAAATAGTGAGTTACACGAGTATTGTTAAGTTTTAAAGTAACGCCTTACAATAAGGTTCCATTATTAGTGCTGAAAAAATATTATCGTTCATTTTGAGTTACATCAAGTAACCTTTAATGAGACCTTATCGTAAAGGTTACAAAAAGGTAAATACCTGTTCATTGTCAGTGTTAAACTCGGGTGACAGAGGGTCCTCATCTCCCACAGATGAAATATTTCTCCTCTTTAAAATACTTTCGACCCGCTGAGCTTTTCGGAGCTCAACGCACTCGGCAATTCTGCGGTCACGCATTTTCTGTAAACGCAGACAGATCGTGAGGGAGCGCTTTAAGTGAAGAGATTATCGAAAAGGGGGTACAACTTACCGTTGGCTCTTTGCCCTTATTTTTAAACTTAGACATGCGTTTATCAGACAAATTTTCTGTCGGCATTTTGGCTTAATCCACTCGCTGAAGAGCGATAATTTATAAACGTTTACGAGACGCTTCAACAGCAAACGTTTTATAGGTTTGTGCCTATAAAACGGAGCACTCAGACGCTACCACAAAAGCGGAGCACTCAGACGCTACCACAAAAGCAAACCATCAGCCGCAAATAGCTTTAAATAGTTAAGTAATAATAGCACAATTGCAAGCAGGTGGTTTTAATTTGAGGCCTCATATCAGAGGGTTCAGTCTCTATAAGTGTTCATAAACTTTTATTTTGATTCACGCGGTTAAAGCATAATACAGTAATGTAAAAGCTGAAAAAAGTTATTGTTAACTAATGTGGCAGTCGGATGCTAAATTAGTTTTGTAAAATAGAGAAAAAATGAAATCTGTGTTCCTGCGCCATCTAGAGGCCGTCGATGGTTTGATAAGAGGATGAGCAGTGTCATTTAACGTGCAATTGACTATGACCCTTCTGTTTTGCGTTCCTTATGTTTGTAAAACCCACATATAGCCATAGTTTGTATATTTTTTATAAACGCCATTTTTGCTTTGGTGTAAAATGTAAACATCATTAGAAATACATTTGCAGCGATTTGTACCTCATTTGTATTGATAGCTATTTTAATTGTCATTTTGCAAAGGAAAAATAATGTATGTTGTATAATGTATGTAATGTGTATAAACTTCTGTGCTCCAGAAAAACAATTTTGCAAGCAGAACCTAAAGACCATTTCTGTGGTGTGGAATGAAGGGAATAATTACGTATTTATATTGTGATCTGGTGGAGTGCGTCATCTCATTACAACTGTAAACTGTAACAAAGATATGAATTCCTAAAATTACGTCTGAAGATGTTCACTAAACAAATTGAATGGAGTCTCACACCACCTTTCTCAAAATATCTCTAGAAAAAGCTGCTTGCACAGTTTTATAGATTCTTTGGTAGTGCATAGACGTTGTGTCTAATTTTTGAACTAAAATTGTTTGTCGAACTTGATCCACCACAAACCTTAACCTTCATACACACTCATACATCAAGACTGAGAGCGCAGTCGCAGCTCCTCGGCCTGGAGTTCTGCGTTATTTCAACTAGATGGCGCTGTGCCTGTACTACTTAAAAAGTGTCAAGACTCATACAAATATACCCTGTAAAAAGCCATTACCAGAATGCGGTTCATTATGTTCTAATTAAATCTGCTTTCATCAATTTTTGATATATTTCATTGATGTTAAATTCTTCTTTTTTAAGATCTGTGGTTAGGTTTAACCTAGAAAGAACAAAATTCACATTCTTTTGCCTCTGGGATGGATATTTAAAAAATGTAAGATAAACTTTATAGGTGAATCTTGTTTTATTCCTTTTTTATTCCTTGAATATTTGGTTGTTTTGAAAACACATTTTCCGTTGCGTTTCACCTTTTGAGATAACAGGCTAGATGTTTCTTCTGCGTAGTTTTCAGTGAGCTCAAGATGTAAATATAAGCACGAAATCACGTGACGCGTGCGAGACTCGCTGCTGAAGTGAACGCGCTTCTCACCTGCACATACACCAGGAGACGCTCAGCTGGTACTGTACGACACGCACGAGAATGGACGACATAGTGATCGAACGGTAAGTTTAATTTTGATCTTATTAATATTGGTGTTTTTATTATTATTGGACGCCATAACAGTTTAGCAGGGCGGATCAATAAAGCATGAATTTACTTTCCCATTTTCTATTGAGATCTAATGCTATCACATATTCCATCAGAATAACTTGTAAGTTTACGGTCATGTTTGAGTTGATTGTAAGGCTTATATGCTTTTTTTGACCTTAAACAATACGAAGTGAAAATTCGCATCACAGTTTAATTTTTATCGCTATTCATTGATTTAGATTTACTTGTTTTTGGCTTCAGTTTAATATCACACCTCGCTGACTGTATTCAGTACCACGGACAGCTCCAAAACACCAGCGGCTTCTTATATGAAAGTTATATTATTATTTAACTTTTATCACAGCGGACACTTTTTTATTATTAATTGAACTAAATGTGTACAAACATTTAACTCCTTTTTAATTGCAATTAATAATTCATTCATTACAGTTATGGAAGATATTAAGTGTAAAGAGGCTATATAAATATTTATTGGTTGCTAATTATTGTAGGTCATTATCTTCTGGGTCTCAGTACTGAGGGTAGCCTTTGTATTTATCATTCTTAAATGAATACATGAATCCTAAATACTCAGAAGCAATACATTTTTACAGTGTTTTATACAGGTTAATGATTTACCATAGTACTGACTGATGTACAAAAGGCCACACTGGATACTAACTGTACGTTCATGTGCAGTTTATCTCTATTGATTTCAAGCATATATTTAGAGGAAAGCAGAAAAATCCTCACACTTTGGAATAAGACGTTGCCCTGGCGACAGCTCATCCTTCTCACGACTCTCAACAAATATGCACCTCTGTGGTTCAGTGGGAGGTTGATCATCTCCAGGGATAATGCTCCGAAGACACGTTTTTCTGAAAATCTTTCTCTTCTGACTCTTTTTAGTTGCCCTGAGGGACTCACCTGCATTCCACACTGTGTCTGATCTGAAACGGGGGATGGAAATGGGGGTTTTACATTTATTTGTGTTTGTACTGCTTGGAGTACCTACAAAACTGGACATTTCAGTAAAGGCCCAGGCCAGTGAGCGGCGAGTGTTGGCTTATATCCCTGGTGACATCATCATCGGTGCACTCTTCTCTGTCCACCATCAGCCACCGGCTGACAAAGTTCACGAGCGCAAGTGCGGAGCCGTACGTGAGCAGTATGGTATCCAGCGGGTGGAGGCCATGATGAACACCCTGGACCGCATTAATGCCGACCCGCACATCTTACCCAACATTACACTGGGATGTGAGATCAGAGACTCCTGCTGGCATTCAGCCGTGGCCCTGGAGCAGAGCATTGAGTTTATCCGTGATACCCTGGTCTCAGCAGAGGAGGAAGAGGGCATGTCCAAGTGTTCCTCTCAAGATGGAAGTACACCCATGAAAGGGAAGAAGCCCATCGTGGGGCTGATTGGACCTGGTTCCAGCTCTGTGGCCATCCAGGTTCAGAACCTTCTACAGCTGTTCAACATTCCACAGATTGCGTATTCAGCTACCAGTATGGATCTCAGTGATAAATCCTTATATAAGTACTTTATGAGGGTGGTGCCCTCTGACGCCCAGCAGGCAAGAGCTATGGTGGACATTGTCAAACGATACAACTGGACCTATGTGTCAGCCATTCACACTGAAGGTAAAGTGATCTCATTGTTTTCTCCTCTTGGGTGCAGTTTAATGGGAACATATCTTTCACATTACCTCACAATCATTGTGACATTTTTTATAGGTAAAGAGGCTTTCTCAAATGCTTGTCAGGGTTCTTAAAAGAAAAAGCTGCCTGAAAATGTTTTAGTATTTGAACGAAAATCACTCACAGAATACATTTTTAGCTATTGAGTTTTAATATCTTCCCTGCATTTGTATTTCACAAAAGTCTTATCCAGTTTAATATGCAGTTCTCCACCAGCACATAATAAGATTATGTAAAGTGCTAAATCTTCAAGTAAAAGATTTCCAGAGGGATTTTATTAGGATTTAATATATCACTCAATATGCTACAGTTCACATTTATCTGGCCAGTATTATAAATCTTTACAGAAAACCTTTTTGTTATTCATAGAGGGAATGGTTCATCTTGTAAGGAGCTGTAGAACGTTATGTCTCTGAGATGGTGTGTCACATGTAGTTGAGATTTTTGGTTCTTTGCACATCGTATTAAATTATAATTGGTTCGAAAGATTTAATGGCAATTAAACCTAGACATATTTTAAAAAGTCATTGTCTCTCACCAGCATATTAAAATTATTTACTGTATATTAAAAAACCAAAGCTGTTTGGTGAGAAGATTGATGACCTCACAGGCAGGTGTTAATTGCCAGTGTGTAGTTAAATATGGATCCCACCCTAGTTTTCACCCACTTACAGAAGCTGCGAAACGCTCCATAATGTTGATTCATTTGCTTAAATATTCTCAGACTCAGATTTCTCTGTCTGCAGCTGTATTTACATCATTCTTTGACATTTTCCAGTTTCCCATAATACTCTCTATATCAAGAGGACTATTAAAAATATCCAGCATTAGACAAACCCACAAAAGAAAACAATTTCTAACCAGCCTGTCAGTCAACCTGCTGACACATTTGACAGACACTTTTATCCAAAGTTTTATCCACTTACAATACATTCAAGCTGTACATTATATCAGTATATGCATTCCCTTAGAATCGAACCCATGACCTTTGCAATGCTAGCACCCTGCTGTGCCAGTTGAGTTACAGGAATGCATTGAAACAGCCATTCAAACATCAAATAAACTCATGTTTTTGTACCACCACATTTGTGTTTCAGTGTTTTTAAGCCCCAGTGACATGAATTTGACATGAATCTGTTTCAGTGTTTTAAGAAATTCACTCTTATTATAAACAGAATGTTGAAACAGGCATGCCAGATTTACTGAATGTATTGAAATGCAAAAGTTTCCTTTCATACTAAGTCCATTTAGATATTCAATCTGTGTCAAGCAACATCCTTCCCGTAGTTTAGTCTGTCGATTGTTTCATCACGTTCAAGAGTGTCTTTGATGTTCGAAAACACCCCCACAATGATTGCTTTGCATACAGCACACACAGAGAGCGAGTAATAAATAGACACACTTAGGTATTGTGTTGCTGCGCTTTTGGTTTGGCCTCATGAACAAACTGAAATCATTATCTGAACCAGCAATCATGATGATAATTTACATCTTTTGCTTTGTTTTTACTGTCTGTGGGCTTTTAATGAATTTTACTGGTTGAGTGAACAAACCGTGTGAAGATTTCACTTCAGCACCGTCTGTCTCTCTGTGGGAGGGAGACAGAGAGGTGAGGTCATCAAAATATTTCTGTTTGTTCAGTGTTTTACATGAGGGGGTAATTGTAGGTACTTATTATTGCTTCTAACAACCAACATTTAGCCTAGACGACATTTGTTTTCTACCCTATATTGAAAAAATGTCTGGAGAATATTATATGACTCCGGTTTTTTAATTACATACTGTTTTTATCGAAGACAGATTGTTCTAGCAAAGTTTTTCCACAGCATAAGCGTGAGAATTAATTCACCGAACTATCACAGCAGAATGGAGTGAAAGATTTTGAAAGGTTTTTCCCTGAGGAGAGAGAGGCACATTTGGAAGTACACTTCTAAGACTTCACAGACAAAACTAGGTAATTATTGTAGTTAAAACAGAAGATGTGTTACACACACAGTTGCTGTTGGTAAGGTTCTTTAAAACTCACATGTTAGAATAAACAGCAATGGCTAGTTCTCACCTTGCTAACACACCTTACACTCAGTGTCAGCACACAGCTGGAATGCAAATAGCTGTGCTTTCCCTTAGGACACAGTGGTGATAGGGGATCACAGTAACTCTCCAGGTCACATATCACCCACATATGATTTGAACCTGCAACCTTTAGATTACTGGTTCAGACCATTAACAGCTACACTACTAAGCTTTATTATAGCAAATCTCCATCACTTGATTGCTCTTGTTCATTTCTGTTGTATCCTTTCAATTCCTTCTCCAAATCTTTGGTGTCATCAACATTTTGTGTATTGTTTTGGAGGAAATGGTGACATGAGATTTATTTGGGTAGATTTTTGGGTAGTTTATGTTTGGTTTATTGAGAAATTGTATCAAATTCGCACCTCAAAAAATGTGTAAAGACTGGAAAAATTTCTTACACACAAAGTAGGTGACCTGATTTTTATGTAAATTGGGGAGTTTACCCCTGACGCTCCGTTAAACAGGGCACCAAAGTGTTTATCGTTAGCTGGTCTAACCATTATAAAATGTGAAATCTTATTTATGCTCCTTCCTGATAATATTACAGGAAACTAAGTAAAAACACTTTAAAAAACACTCTCACCATTATGCTGCTCCAAATTTGTATAATTTTCTTCATTTTACTGAACACAAAAGGTGATTTGTTCCAAAAAAAAAATCATGTTCAAGTTGGGGATCCATTGCATTGCATCCATTGCAAGTCTCCCTCATTTAACACGCCTGATTCAAATCATCAGCTCATTAGCAGAGAGCTGGATGATCTGAACTGTGTTCAGATAAGGGGCGTTTTAGATAAGGGAGACATACAAAATTGGATTGGATCCCCTGGACCAGGATTAAGAACCATTTCATATTACATTTACAAAGCAAAAGTGATGCTTTTTGCTCATGCCAGTTTAATTTAGATCGGGGATGTCCAATCGTGTTCCTAGAAGGCCACTGTCAGAGTTTAGCTCCAACCCTAATCAAACGTTACTTTAATAACAAAACTTTAATAATAAATATTGACTGTCAAAATAAAATTTTACTTTCAAATACCAAACTTTAAATAAATGTGAACTTTTAACAGGTAAAAGAAAGAGCTTTTGAACATTTTTAATCATAATCATTCAAGTCAATCTCGTAATCTTTAGGGAACTATGGGGAGAGTGGAATGGAGGCCTTCAAAGACATGGCTGCCAAAGAGGGAATCTGTATCGCCCACTCTGACAAGATCTACAGCAATGCTGGAGAACAGAGTTTTGACAGACTACTTGATAAGCTCAGAAGCCACTTGCCCAAAGCCCGTGTGGTGGCCTGCTTCTGTGAGGGCATGACAGTTCGGGGCATCCTCATGGCCATGAGACGGCGCCGCCTCGTTGGGGAGTTCCTATTGGTTGGCAGGTGAGAAATCTAAAACGTGTACTGTAGGTTTTATATTTGGATTCATATTCTTGGCAGAAACTTTCCCACAAAAGTGAATGCAAGTAATGATGACTGTGAGCTGTGGTAGGTGCTCTTGCCAGGTTTGGAAAACAAATCCTGTGTCTTTTCTTAATGTGTGGGTGGTATTAAAAAAGCTAGAAGCTACTGTACATGTATAACACTCACTGTTGCGGGAATAACCCAGCATACTTGGGACATATTATGTAGGAGAAGCGGGCCTGGCTGTCACACATTTTACTTCAGTAAATGTTTCTCACAGAAGGTTTATTTTTGTAAGTCAGTATCTGTATAAGCACATATCTTAAAATGATGGCCAAAAAAGCTATAGAAACTTTTCAGCATTATTGGCAGGATTATCTCAGTTCATTTAATGTGTTTTTGACATGTCTTATTATATGGGGTAAGTTGTCACAGTGATACTGTGGCATTAAATAACTTAATAAATAAAACTTATTAAATAATACAATACAACACGTAACAACTTACCCTGACCTGATATTTATGAACAATACATTACATAATGATGACAGTTACATAATTGAACTATTCTTTAATGTTACACTGATACAACTTCCCTATGTGACAACTAGCCCTAATCTCCCCATCTTGTGTATCCTTACAGGCTGTTCTCTTGTATTCAGTTAACACTTCCTCCACACAGATTGCTGGTCATATAAGGCCACAGCTTAAAGCAGTAGCATATTGAAAGAGACGATGTTTACCAATGTCCACCCACATCTGTTGATCATCATCTGCTTGAGTGTGTGTGTGTGTGTGTGTGTGTGTGTGAAAGTCAAGATGGATCAAAACAAGGAAACCAGGCTCATCTTTCAGTCTGTTGTCACTACTGTTGCCATCTTCATCATTCTCATCATCATCATCATCATCATCATGAACAGTGATCCCATACTAATACAAGGTATGTGATTATCGATTGTTTTATTAAAGACAGGTTCATGCAATGATAATGTCTTTTCTTAAGTGAGTTTGTTTGGTAATCAAGTCTCGAGAGGTGCTATGACACTGAACTAATACTGTAGTGCTGCAAGATTACTGATTTACCATTAACCTAGCCACAGAAAAACTGTTTATGACAGACTCTTTGAAACATTTAGGGTCAAATATTCCTAACTACTTGAAGAATTTGAATTGGCATCGACATGTTGAAAAATGACTACATGCTATTCATAGTGTGAAGTGAAGTAAGAGATTATTCTTCTCATTTTAATCTCCTGGAATGTGACATCTACATTACCTATTTTTAGCTTCACCCTCAATTCAGTTTTCACAGTTCCATTAATAAAAGCTTATGGATATTAAGGATCAAAATAATGTATTACGCCCTTGATATATTAAACTAAGAATAATCCCTCCAATTTCTGCCTCTGTTCTGAGGTTCCGTAGGTTGATAATTAAGCATTCGCTCATTGCTGGACATAAGAACAATTTAATAATCCTCTAAAGGTGACCTGTGTATGTTCAATGTTAAACTTATTATCCTTTGCCAGTTTAATACTTCAGATGAAGTATTTGTATTTGAGGTATTTGTCCTTAGAAAATGTAAACACTGTCATGATCAAAAGGTTTGGTAGCCAAAATTACTGGTTTACAAATGTGATATTATTGTGTCTGTCTTCCTATGAAATTAAACATTTTTGTCAGTGTGAAACGGTTTCTGAACACACAGAAGTGGAGTATCTGTAATCTTAGGCAGCTTAGACTTTAATGCCATCAGACTTTTAATCTGCATAACACACAGGAACACACACACGCGATCATATTTGCCTGTGGACTTCAGTGTTTAAAAAATGGAGAGAGTATATTGAAAATATCTTTTTAAAAATATCTGTTTTAAAATGTATGTTAAGGAGGTACAGGGACTTTAGGATAAGCTATGAATAAGAATGTTTGCAAATTTTTGTTCTATTGAGGATCATTATGTGAGGTTTTGATTATTTGAGGTTTATAGTTGGTTTCTAACGGAAGTAATTAATGATATGCAGTAATTAAAGGAACAGTACACCAAAACCCTTGTAATATAGTGCACACAGCTGAGTATGATGCTTTTAGTCCTTGTTGACGCTTAACAGCCCAAAGTCTTTATCCACTTTTAACTGAAGAGAGCAGCTCAACAATTTGATTAATTTCCTTGTAGTCCCCAGTCATCATGATATGGAATAACAAGAGGGGGAGTCCTCTCATTCATTTACAACTTCAAGTCAACTAATGAGCCAAGTATGATAACCCATACTCTGAATTTGTCCTCTGCATTTAAGCCTTCCAAGTTAGTAACACACATTAGCACAGTTTCCAGAGCCCCAAACTACCTGATTTTGAAAAGAGATTCTTTATGTTTAGATGTCATCACTCTATTGTATCTGGTAGATCCTAACACAATGATCGCATTCCTTCTCAGTGAGGGCCTGTGTTTTCCTTATTTATGATGTTTGTGCATTTTTGAAAAGGATCTATTACAGAAATTGTGTCATGGTCCTGATTCAGGGTCTCTGGGCGTTCCAGACAGCCTGTTTGAGCTAAAAGAAGATGCCATGTTTATAGGTGTGTCAGTGAGTGTGTATGTGTGGGTGACTGAGTTTGTGTGTGTTTGATAAGGTGTCAGACACTAGCTCCAGGGAAGAGGTAACCATGCGTGTTTTTTTGGTTCAGTGAGAATAGCCACTGTGTCTGTGTTCCAATTCTTTTATTTATGTGTGCCTGCAAAAATGATATATTGTCTCAAGACATTGTTTATAAAAACAAAGTTTAAAACTCATTTTCTTTGTATTTTGGTCATTTCATTGCTACCCATAATAAACCCCTTGCCCCATTTTTGCTCTTTGTTTTATTGACAGATGTTGCTGTACAGACAACGTCCACTGTCCAATTAACAGCCATGAAAACATTAATATAAACTAGACAATTTCATTAGTGAATGACTTTGTTATTTATTAATCCCAAGACATCTGTCTCTGTGTAGTGTAAGGAGGCTATATTGTGTTTGTTATCTATTGAGTTGTTTATCTGTGAAATGTGCAAAAGAGCCGATCAATTACCGCTAAGAGTTGATTTGATTCTCCCTTAGGGATGGATAAAAATACAACCTAATTTAATCATTAGTTTTACTTTGCAGCTTTATTGCAACATTTGTTTGTGTAAATCTGATATTATTTGTCCCTAATACAGCAGCTTCCCACATAATTGTGTGTGTCATTCCTCTGTGGGATAATTGTTAACGCATTAAAACTGAGTTGTGTAAAATGTGTTTCGTTCCAAAACATGAAACACCCACAAAGCATATTTTGCCTGAAACAGCACGTATATAACTATTACATAAACACAAATGTTTCATTCTAAATTCAACTTATTTTTTTCTTTATAAGATTATCATATCTTGTTGCATATAAAAATAATTACTTAATAGTTTAAAAACAAGGTGCACCATTTACTTGTACATTGGCTTAACTGGTTAAACTACATCTCAATATTTTCCATCCTTTCCATATAATTCAATAAATACTTTAATATTTATGTATTTGCTCTGAAATGTCTTAAGGGTTTTTTATTCAATCAGAGAAAGCATCATTTTGACCAAACAGTCATTGTTGCCAGGTTGGTGACATCTCTGAACATTTGTGAGCGATGACACCTTAATTGAACTGGTGTTTTGAACTATGGTTTTTATTTTAAACATTTCAAGTTTGACATTTCAAAAGATTCTCGCAAATTCAAATTCCTTTCTAATTCTTTCAGCATTTTTGCTACTAGAGACAAAATCTGAGATGCTATTAAACAGTTCTTGCTTTCTTATGACTCGTAAATGTTTTAATATAATCATAAATCAATACATTTCAGGTGCAACAGGAAAAGACTTCATCTGCTGTAAAATACTTTTAGGCATATCTGTCTTGGCTATCTGTAAAGACTGCAGAGCCTTTAGCTTTGGCATTTTGGTTGTCTTTTTAAGTTTTGCTTTAGCAGCAGTGGGCAGAAGGAGGCTGACCGCTGGGGTCAGTGTGTGGGTTTACTGAGCCGTTTGGCTCTATTGCATGAGATGATTCAAGCTCCTGCTTGCATGCTTCTCTCTGTTTTCCCTCCCTTGCTTTTGCCTCCAAGGACAAGTTATGAAAGCCTCTCCTTACCTACCATGAGAACAAAAATGATACCTCCCACACACTGCTGAGTTGTGTAACATTTGAGTTTAGGAAGTGGACGAACCAATACAGTAGATGGAGAGAACGCTGAAAAAGTGTTTGCTTGTGTGTGTTTGAACGAGGAGAAAATAGACATTCAGCCTGATGGGAAATCTGGTTTAAACTGGTTTTTGCCCATTCCAGGCTCTTCATTAGCTGGTCCAAGGTGGTAGACCATCTAGATGCATGCATGGTAGATGCGTCAGCTTGAAACCTAAGCTTTAAAGCTACCAGCTTAAACTGCATTTTCCTGCAGGACAGACAAACAAGAGGAAATAACACAAAGCTGATCTCTTTTGATCCAAAGATCTGTTTGCTATGCAATAGCATAGCCTTAGAGAGGTTACCAAATGCATCTCATGGAGAAGTTTATTGTGCCACAGTCTGTCTCAGTACTGTCAGTGTGAAATACTGTCTGCCTGTGTCCCGAAGACCTAATTCATAATGTAACCTGGTCACAACTGCTGGGCTTTGCTTTATGTGGGTCAGTGTGGATTGGGAGGCTCCTGACTGTCTCCCAATTTCTAGGCCGTCTCAATAGAATTTATTACATAAAGAGAATTTCTGTGATTCATTACATTATTTTTTGTGATTCATTACATCACACTGCAGCGATGGCTGGGCAGATCGCTATGATGTCACAGACGGGTTTCAAAGAGAGGCTGCAGGAGGGATCACAATCAAGCTACAGTCTGCGTACGTCACCTGGTTTGATGACTACTATCTGAACCTGCAGCCTGATACCAACATCCGGAACCCCTGGTTCCCTGAATTTTGGCAGCATCGTTTTCAGTGTCGACTAAAGGGGCATCCACAAGAGAGCACCAAATACAACAAGACCTGCACCAGTGAGTTTAATAGGCTTTAACACCACCACAAGACTCTTGGTTCAGACATTCAAATAGCTTTTTTATAGTTGTCTCTGCATATTAAGCTGGGATCGGAGAAAGTATTTAAATACTAAAAAAGCACAGTGTGGATTTAAGACAAGGGAGTTTGAAAGAGAAGGGTATAGCTGCAGCCTGAACATCTCCATATGGGGTGGGAAACTACAAAATGAGGTGGCAGTTCCAAAAGGGGGCGTGGCTTTTTCCAAACCCCATGCCCAAAACCACACCCAACCCTAACCGCCCCTTAGTAAAGGTACTGCCCACTTTTGGAGTTTACTCCCTGTTTTAGAGAGTTTCGGTCTGCAGCTACATTTACTTGGTTTAAAAAGCACTTATTCCAAACAATGTAGACATGTTTGCCCCAGATATAATAACAGCATTTATCTGTCTATTCATTGTAGTTTTGTCTACAATGAATAAAGTGTATTATTTGTTGCCAACACACAGAGAAAGAGTTGCTTCGACACCAGTACGCTCAGGACACAAAGATGGGATTCGTAATCAATGCCATCTACTCAATGGCTTACGGTCTTCACGCCATGCAGAAGGCCCTTTGTCCTGGGTACATGGGTCTTTGTGAAGCCATGCGGCCAATTGATGGAGGTAAACTCTTAGAATTCCTCATGAGGACAAACTTCACTGGAGTTTCGGGAGAAGTGGTGCTGTTTGATGAGAATGGAGACTCCCCTGGGAGGTAGGAATTTCCTGTTTCAAGTACAAATCAGAATCTGCTTTCAAACTACTTCCAATACGAATATGAATGTACTTTTCACAAACTGATTGGCTTATAAGTAAACCATGTTGATGTTTTATAATGTGCTTTTATGTGTGTTTTACAAGATATGAGATTATGAACTTTAAGCAGATGAGTGAGGAAGACTATAGCTACATCCACGTGGGCAGCTGGGATAACAGTGGGCTGAAGATGGATGACGAGGAGATTTGGGCCAATAGCAGCTCGATCATCAGATCTGTGTGCAGTGATCCTTGTGAGAAGGCTCAGATCAAGGTGAGAAAGCAGCGAAGAAACTGTGTAAGGTCAATATATATGTTTATGTATGGCAGTTTTTAATTGCATTGTATGTATACACACACATGCACACATACATACAATATATATAAAGATTTTGGGAAAGCCATATATAACTAAATGCAATTATAAAATAACAGATTCTATATATTCTAAACTCATTGGTGAGGAAGCAACTTGGTGAATTTGTATTCAGTTTTTAAAAATCATGTACACTTGGAGGTAGGTTCTTTTGACTAGCAACTACCCAAAATACTCTAGCAAGGATGAAAATATATACCATCCCTCAGCACAAATCCATGCACTAAAAACCCCTTCCAACACCTTAGCAACTGCATGGCAATGCCATGACAACCCCAACACTTAACCACTTAAAATAACTAGTCATTTATATAAATTGACTTCAACTTTTTGCCTCCCTTAGGTTATCCGTAAGGGTGAGGTGAGCTGCTGTTGGACCTGCACTCCATGCAAAGAGAACGAGTTTGTCTTTGACGAATACACCTGCCGGGCATGCGAGCTTGGATCCTGGCCTACAGATGACCTCACAGGTAATTGTACCTCCACCTTCCGAACACAATGTTCTTTATTTGGTTCTCTTTCATCTGGAAGTCTCTGTGCTGTAGCACACAGTTCCGAACACAAGATTGGCTTAAAAGAACAGCTGTTTTTCTACCCGTGATTCTAAAACTCTTTATATGAGCTTTTCATCTTCTACAACAGCGTGATATAAGTGTGTTGTATCTGGGTCATGGAGTAGCACAGGAGACCTATTTATCTCTCAGAGCGTTATTCGAGAATCTGGACCATAGCAACTTAATGCCAGAAACAGAGATTTGGGCTTGGCAGGGGGTCCCTTCAGTGTGTTCCAGGATGGCTGTTAAGCTTAAGCCCTGAAGCAGTAGACTCCCAGCACACAGTACAGTACTGAGAGCTCTGGTCTCTCCAATTTTCATGCACAATCCTTAGTGTCAGTTTAATGTCAGTTTCTGACATTTATTAGCAGGTGATTTTGAGTTCTCTGATTCTCTTTCTGATTTACTAGTTTTTGGCCAAGCAGTGAATGTGTATATAATTTATTTACTCAGCCCCACATCATTCCCTTGTATGGCAAATCATTATAATTTATCTTCCTTTTCTATTTGCGTTAAGGAGGCATAAAGATCTCTGTTCAATTCCCAGTCTAACATTTTATTTATTTCCAAAAAACAAAGCACAAGGGGGCAGCCACCGAGGCACATAAACCTCTATATACTCATCAGATCAACCTCATTAAAGGCTATCCATAACGGGACTAAAGTTTAGCCCTTATTTACTGTCTGCTTATGCAAATCACACATGCTAAATATATCAGTTCTTGTTGATGCCAGTATCTTATGCATAATGTATGATGCTTGGTTGATCTGATGGTTTTGTTTGTTGCATTGACTCGTTTTTCATAAAGTGGTGCTGTAGTTCTTTTGCCAGTTTAACTGTGCAAGCACTACAATGGATGTAGTGTGCAACTGTAAATGTTACACGTCAGTGATTCTGAGTAATTATAGACACAAGCACCGGCTTGGTTATTATGATAAATAATGTTGTCTTTGCTTATAGATATTTCAGTCAAGCTTTGAAAATGTGAATTGCATTAAACTCTTCACATTTATGTCACAGGATGTGAACCAATCCCGGTTCAGTATCTTCTATGGGGAGATCCTGAGCCCATCGCTGCTGTGGCCTTTGCCTGCCTCGGCCTGCTTGCAACCATCTTTGTCACCTTAGTTTTCATCAGGTTTCACGATACGCCGGTGGTGAAGTCCTCCAGCAGAGAGCTGTGCTTCATCATCCTGGCTGGCATCTGCCTAGGGTACCTCTGTACCTTCTGCCTGATTGCCAAGCCACACGTGGTTTACTGTTACCTTCAGAGGCTGGGCATCGGGCTCTCGCCCGCCATGAGCTACTCCGCCCTGGTCACCAAGACCAACCGCATCGCTCGCATCCTCGCAGGCAGCAAAAAGAAGATCTGCACCAAAAAGCCCCGTTTCATGAGCGCTTGTGCCCAGCTTGTCATCGCCTTCATTCTCATCTTCATTCAGCTGGGCATCATCGTGGCCCTCTTCATCATGGAACCTCCACAAGTGATCTACGACTACCCATCCATAAAGGAAGTGCACCTCATCTGCAATACCACCACGCTCGGAGTGGTGGCGCCGTTGGGTTACAACGGGCTGCTCATCCTCAGCTGCACTTTCTATGCCTTTAAGACACGAAATGTCCCTGCCAATTTCAATGAAGCCAAATATATCGCCTTCACCATGTACACCACCTGCATCATCTGGCTTGCTTTTGTGCCGATTTATTTTGGTTCGAATTACAAGATTATCACCATGTGTTTCTCTGTGAGCCTCAGCGCCACCACTGCGCTTTGCTGCATGTTTGCACCTAAGGTTTACATAATGTTGGCCAAACCCGAGAGGAACGTGCGCAGCGCATTCACCACGTCAACCGTTGTGAGGATGCACGTGGGTGATGGGAAAGCTGCCTCAGCAGCTAGCCGGTCCAGCAGCATGGCTAACTTGTTCAGACGGAGAACGTCTGGCACAGACACCGTCAGGTTAGTATGAAAAGCTATATTTGGAATGCAATACAAGCTTATGTATTGTATACTGCCTACAATTTTTTTTAATAGTCAGCAGAACAGTAGGCAATTTTATTTTGCCTACTGTTAGTAGGCATTATTTTGCCATTTTGAAAACAGTTTTTTGCAGACTGATCTGAATATGAGTTCAGAAGAAGGAGAGAATTGATTTTAATTATTTTGTTTATCTCTCTAAAGTTGAATTTGAATTGCCCAAAATACTTACTTTTTATTTTTCCTCTATGCTTCTTTCGAAACCATTATGTTTAACTGTATTGGATTCACACTGAATGAATTTAAGGATATTATAACATAAAATGGCAATTATTTTTTCTAAAAATCCTTATTTAGCCTCTTTATAATAAGATGATGTGCAGTTACCGCTCTCGATTGCAAAAGAAGCCAGTCCTGACAAAATGAATAAATAAATAAAGCTCACATTAAATCTGTTTATCTCTCAGTAATGCCTGCCAAAAGTTGGCTTTTGAGGATGTAAATGAGTTTTGACTGAAAATGAATCACTTCCCAAACTGAGCAATATTCCCTTCGAAAGAGAAAAAGAGCCCCAACCAATTACCCTGCCTGTGAATCATTCCTGGAACAACTCTGAGGATTCGTGCATGTGGGTCGATGGGTCACAGGGGCATTGAGAATTAGACAGTTCCTGTTTGGCGTAGAGAACTGGATGAGGATGGTAATTGTTGTTGTAATGGCTGTGCTGAGATAGGTATTGCAGTTCTCTCTTACTCTTAGACTGTGATGTCACAGACTAGCATGTATTTAAACTGGAACTTTGAGCTGATGCATTTATTTACTTTCCACAGTTCAAATGGCAAAACAGTAACCTGGGCGCAGAACGAGAGAGGATACAGGCCAAACTTGTGGAAGCGGATCTCTATTCACATTAAAAAGAAGGAAGAAGCCAATCAGACAGCTATTATTAAGCCCTTCTCAAAAGGGCCCCCAGACACTGGGGTAAAGCTGATATATGAGGGACCTCCGAAAAGCCAGCGCTACCCTGTAACCTACCGCCCTTGCACCCCATCCTCCCTGCCGACCGGGTGCCAGGCAACGCCTATGCAGAGGTGCATGGAAGACGAACGTGATGAAGAACATGTACCAGTAGTGCCTGTGCCCTCCTACCTGACGGAGCGCTTGCATCACGGTGGCCCACCCCAAACCTCCATCATGGATCAAATCAGTTGTGTTGTCAGTCGTTTTACAGCCAACATCAGCGAGCTCAACAGCATGATGCTGCCGGGTTCACCACCTGGCCCAGCCATTAACTCCGCCCCTCCAGTCCCCAGACCCTGCTCCCCCTCTTTTCGTCTCCACCCACATGAGAGGCCACACCCCTCCACTGTCACCACCTACGCAGATGTGGTGGCCTCAGCAAACACCAACCATCGCTCTGCAGTGGGCATCGCCGGGGGCATAATAGCAGGTGGGAGTAGTAGCAGGGCTTCACCTGCCAGTCTTTTCGACAGTACCTATGACTCCTCATGTGCAGTCAGGACCACAGATTTGGAGGACCTGGGTGCCCTGACACCCCCTTCCCCATTCAGAGACTCCTCAGTAGACTCGATGAGTGAGTCCCCAACATCTCCAGCCTCAGAGATGCCACTATGTGAGCCCTGCTCCCCAATATATGACCAGCTGGTCCTTCGGCACTACAGCCAAAGCTCCTCTTCTCTCTGAGAGATTGAGGATGTGGACAGCCACTGGCAGCTACTTAAAGCATGTATCTGTTTAGATTGCATAACTAAACTAAATGTCAAGAAGTGTATGCTATTGATGTAGATGAACTCTACAAGGACATTTTATGGTGCTTGGAATCCGGCCCGCCCTCAAAATACTTATGGTTGGAGATCTAAGGGAAGGCACTCCATAAAACTGCTTTTCAGATAATGAAGGATGTACTTGATATGCTCTTGCAAATCAGAACGCTCCAAAAACTTTTAGGATTTTACAGGATGTTTATGGTCACACTTGCTGTCAATCAGACTGTGGACTGAAAGATGTCATACTTTTGGCCTACAGCCAGTAATAACATTCCTATGACGTCAATCAAAGTGTGTAAAATAACATCTGTCTGCTTCAGGTGATGTAACGGATGTTAATCGTTTTAAGTTAACCTGTTGCTCGTCAGCAAGATGCCCTTCAGTTAAACATCTTGCACAGTTGTTCACATACAAGGAAAGTGCAAACATTTGAATGTAGGACCAAACAGAGACTAGAGCCTTTAGTTTAAATATATAGTTTTAATATTGGTCATTTTCTTCATTACACTAAGTCAGAGGTTGCATGTGGTGCCACTTTCATATCTGATAAAAATAAATATATATTTTTCTTAGAAGGTCATATAAAATGAATACAATGGCAAGTTTTTATTTACTAGAAAAATGTCTGTCACTTTAGAAAATATGACTTTTACTAACAATTTTTATCAGACAAACAATGTGTAATCATACATTCAAGGCTGTTTGAACAGTTGTACAGTTGTCCCAGCACTACAGTTAAGAATCACTCTAATTAAAAACAAAACACAATAATAATAAACCTACTACAGACTACAGATAACGTTTAATTAAAGTGTATTATTTAAACAACATATATGAGTGCAGGGTATATGAGGGATAAAAATGTAATTTTTTAATTTACTAAATATTTCCTTATTTTAAACCTCATACATAAGCCAAAAACGAAATATTTCCCATCATATTTACACTGTGGACGAGAATCTTATACACAGGGCATTACAGTTTTGACTGTGTTTGTTGATAAAACCTACAAATCACATGAAATGTCCCCATTATAGAGAAGGTTTTGTATTAAGTTTAAGCGCTCACACTTTCCTATAGTTAAAGCGCACACTGTAACTACCGAAAAACATTCTTTTAATCAATGTGCAATATTCTTATTGAGTTGGTGTACTGTGACAAGTTCACACGTTTGCATGCGGAACAGTGCCATTAGCTAAAATAAGTGCTTAATGTTCTTTTGGGAACTTTTGTACATTTTCTAAGTCTTTTGCATTTTTCGCTCTTTGCCTTTTCTGACAAGACGTTCATAGAATGTAGATTTCGGCTGTGTATGGTGTATTTTTCTACTAACCATTTGTGCTGATTCGATTTGATGGTTGTAGTGGATTAAGCTTTGTGAAATTGGAAAGAATGTAGCCTGCAATCTTTCTGTTAGTTTTCATTTGGGGTTTCATTTATGGTGTGAATAGGCCTTTTTTATTTCTCCTGTAAGCGTGTAAAAATATCAGTTTTACCTGAGTGTTATTAAAAGGGAAATTCAATTACAATGTTTCTTTTTCTTCTTTTTAATTTTTAATAATTACTCAGTGTAAATACATAAGAGATAATCACAAAATGTTTTTTAGACGCTCTAAGGCCTTAGGTTATGTAGCTCATTTTGTGGAATGTAGTTGCCCCTCCCTTCTTCTACATATACAGACAGACAGACAGACAAACAGATAGACAGATGAATGGATAGAAATATTTTTTTCTTAGTAACACTTTAATGGCAGGAAATCTAACCCACATGGGCATATGGTGTAAGAGCTTGTCTGACACCTGATCACAAGTTTCTCCACGCCCTGGGCGGGTACCAGTTTAAGTTCAATGACAGCTGACGAGTTAGTATGATAAACTACGGCCACAGAGTTGTCCTCAGCGATGCATACTAATCGAAAAGAACATCTCTACAAAATCCTTGTCATCGGTGACTTAGGAGTAGGTAAGACTAGCGTCATTAAACGCTATGTTCATCAGACATACTCCACGAATTACAGAGCGACTATTGGTGTGGATTTTGCGCTTAAAGTTCTCAACTGGGATTCAGAGACGGTCCGGCTCCAGCTGTGGGACATCGCAGGTAAAACACAGTACTGTAAACGCTGTGTATTGTTGAATTTACTCTTTACTTCTAAATTGGCCTGTTATTGAATATTTTGCTACGTCTGTGACAGCGTTGTTCGTTATATTTAGTTGTTATATTTAGTTCAATGTTACGGTTAAGAAAATGCCATGCTAACCATTACGACTTAATGCCATAGATACATATCCTATAGAACTCATAATTTTACCATTTCCTACAGAAAGATAAATCAGAATTATGAAAGGTACTTACGAATAATAATAATTTGCTATTTTGGCGTAAACAATTAATAAGACGGATTAATAGAGCAGCTCAGTTACAATTTAAAGTTGTGTATATAGTGTAAGTTTATTTAGTTCTACATTTTCCTTATCCAAACGTTCCCGTTGCTCATCCACGTCTATCATCCCTCTCACGTGCGAACCACGCGACGCTTTAAAAGCTCGTTTTCCGCGTGCCCGCATGGAAAGTCTCGTGGAAGAGATTGTGAGATAAGCATGACATTGTGAAAATCTGTGTAAACAAACCATCGTTAACCAAGGGTACATCAAGAGTCCCCAGTCATATGCTTAAACTTGAATCTATACAGAAGCTTTGCAACAATGCAAAATTCTAAATAAATAATTACATATTCAATAAAGTAACTGTCTAAAACAACAACAAAGTCTTTTAAAACTATATCTACTGAACCTTTTTATTTATCATTTATTTTTTGACAGTTATGGCCAGTGTTGTTACCACAGTTTTATTGTAGCAGATTTATGTAAACAAATATTAACCAAATTTATATATGGTGGATACCCATGTATTTTTATGTAGTTACTGTAATATTTTTTTTAAAAACTGAGGTGACCATTATACATTTTTTTGTAAGTGAAATAGCATACCAGCCCAAAAGAACATCAAACATACTGTCCTTTGAGAGAAAATCAACATGCTTTGCTAAAAACCATATATAACTGGCTCTCTTAAACTTCTTGTTCATCATTACAATACTGACCTCATTAGGGGTTTGCCTTCAGTCTGTTGTCTTCCAGACATGACTCAGTAGATGTAACTCAGTCATAAACTCCACGTGCCTCCCAGAAAATCATCTGACTAAATTTCATGAACTGAAACATGCTGAGTTCACCTTTCCTTGCTGGCATACTCATAATGCGTCACTTATTGAGCGTATTTCTCCTTTATGAGTCTCCATTTTTCAGTTTTCAGAGTAAGCTGACTGTAGCAGTTTTTGTATGGGCATTCCCCACTGCTGCTTTAAATTTATCTCAAACATACTACACATAGGAAAACTCCTACTGTAAACCTGAAATGAGCATTTTTAGACAAATACATGCAAAAATACAGAAGCTTTAGGAATTTTTATTTTAGTTAAAGCATGTCGATCTGCAACATGATTGGTTTTAAAACATAATAAATAGTTTTAAGACATAATAATAATATAAATTAATTAAATAAATAAAATAATACTTTAAAAATGCATATTTCAAGTAAATTGAAACAATAAGAAACAATAAATCATCTTCTTTTCTGTGGTCTGCCAAGTGTGAAGGAGACTGCTGTCAGCTCCATGGAGATCAACACATACCTCATGATTCTAATTTCGAACAAATAACAGAACGAACTGGCAACAGAAACAGCTGTCCTTGGGAAAGTTGTGCAGTGTTGCCAACGCAGAAGAGTGGCTGCATTCAGAATTAGACAAGAGAGAAAAACAGGGAGGTAGAATGTTGCATTAGCTGGAAACATTTACTGCAGTAATAAGCATAGGCAATTCAATAAGGTAAGCTTGCTGTGAATACCACTCAGAAAAATACGCATAGTGCAGAAAAGTGCAGACACAAGGTATTTAAAATAGTTTATTGCATAGAGTCATGCATTCTTATCTTGTCCCATAGGATCGGAAAAAAAACAGTGACATCCTATTTTTTACCCAGTTGTTTCTCCTAGACAGTAATGAGATTCAAGGGAGAGTGAATAAAGACTTGTCTAGGTCTCTAGTTTTTTAGGTGTTTCTTCTTAGAAAAGGACACCATATTTTCAACATGATCACAAACTGCAATCAGAAATACCAAGCAATGAAAAGTTCCAAATTTAAACATATCTCAAATTGCAGCAGTACTCAGTATATTCATGCAAATTGTATTCTGTTTTATTTGGCTCGAGTTGTACCTTTCCAACTGTTTTTTCTCTTTTCTATCTGCACCTGAAGGTCAGGAGCGCTTTGGGAACATGACTCGGGTTTATTACAGAGAGGCCATGGGGGCATTTATTGTTTTCGATGTTACCAGGCCCACATCGTTTGAGGCAGTCTCCAAATGGAAGGAAGATCTGGACTCTAAATTAATACTTTCAAATGGCCAGGGAGTTGCCACAGTGCTCCTGGCCAATAAGTGTGACCAGAATAGAGACTTTCTGACTAACAACAGCCTGAAAATGGACCAGTACTGCAGAGAGAATGGGTTTGTGGGCTGGTATGAAACGTCAGCTAAGGTAAAGTTTAATATATTCATATGATTTTAGACATATACATAATATTAGACAAAATATATTCATATGATTTTTGCAACAGTAATTGTTTGCTTCTGTCATTACAAAAATGCTAATAATAATAATCTGTTGGTAATGCCATAGTACTTTAATACATGAATGATTACTATATTTATGCACCGTGGAATTTACATATTACAGGATATTTTCATTAGCACATCTTCACTTGTGGTCTGGAATTTTGAATCTTTGTTAAAAGTGAAACACTAAATTAAAGGTATAGCTATAACATCACTATAACTCTATGCCACACTTTGACTTACATAATTTGATCATAAATGCTCATAAACCTATAAATGTAGCACTTATTTAGAAATAAGTGCTAAATTTTTTGACAAAATGACTTTTTGTGCCAAAGGTCATTGTAGAAGGAGAGGGATACTTTATTTACTTTGTTTAAATGTATTAAATGGTTATGCCAAAATAAAAACTAGTTCACCATTATCATATTGGGTTAATTCACCTCATTTCCAAAATGCAACATACATGTCTGCAAGAACATTCATAAACAAGAAATACTTACTTTACAACTCACAAAGCCTATATAATGACTCACTGCTGCCTGGGGTTCTGTTCTAGATTGTAACAAGTAAAACTGACACATTTGAAAGTCATCTAATAGGTGAAGAAGTCAAACATGGTGTAGTTACATGACTTTTGTTTTGACAGAACTTGTATTGTTTGGAGGGAACTTTTGCCTTTGATTAAAGCTTGTGATTGAAGCTTAATATTTGCACCCTAATTACACCTGCCAAACACACACAGAGCTGTTGCCGAGGGAAACAGAATGGACACTGAGGCCATCTCATTAAACCCAATGGACACATTTATTTTAGCACATTTTCCCATTCATCCTTAATAAGGAGTCCCAGGGGCCTTAAATTAACCTCAGTCTAGTACCATTTTCATGCATTTAAATAATTCATTCCTGTTCTCAAGTCAGTGGGAGATGAGATCAAACAGAGTCTCCTTCAAGCCAATGATCAAACCAAACAATCTGAAACCTGGTTTCATGCTATGTTGGTTTGCTGGTTTCATGCTAAATCTGAAAGTTTCATGCTATGTTGTCTTTCTCTCCCTCTGAATTTTAGGAAAACATCAACATTAATGAAGCAGCCAACTTCCTAGTGAAGCATATAATGGCTAGTGAGAATGATATTCTCAAATCAGTGGTTCCGGATACCATCTCACCTCAGCTGAACTCCTCTAAAGAACTTCCCTGCTCTGCCTGTTTCAAACCTTAAGTGGTAACAGCCTACAGAAGAAACAGGGTTGGGCTCTGGGGCTACGGACACAGTCATATCGGAATTCCACTGATTCCAGGATCATGGTCAGTCATCGATAAGGTGAAATCAACATGTGTCAATTAACAACAGCCTGTCTATAAAGCATTAAACTACGTAAAGAACAGAGGTTTTGAGCTTGCACACAGAGTATTGTATTTGTATTGTATATGTATTTATGATGTATGATGTTGCCCTTTTTTAAGTCTTTTTTTATGTCTAACAAAAATCTGAACTACCATACTTGGATTTACTAGGTGAGGAATGAGATCATATTTTTGTCAGACACACAGGCAAACTGATTATTGTTGTATTAGAATAAGAAACAGAAGTATTGTATTAGTATGTACACATTGTTTTCTTGTCTACTAAGTTTGAACATCGGTGCCAAAGCAAACATAACATAATGTTAATGTTTAAAAACATTTATCCAAAGCACCTTACATTGCATTCAAGCTATTCATTTAATCAGTACACGCATTCTATAGGAATTGAACCCATGACCTTGATGTTGCTAGTGACATGCTCTACCAGTTGCTCTACAGAAATGTGTCTGAAACTAAACAGCCTTTATACTGGAATAACTAATCTATCTTATTTATCGTTCTTCCATCACGTCCCTTTCGCTCTTTACTCTCTGCATCTCAAATCTCTTCACTGTTTGCAGTGATTCAGTGTATGACTCACTCACATTATATAAATCTTTCATGATTCTGTGCATCACCATGTTCTGTTTTCACAGACTTTAATGTGTGTATTGATCAGTTGCCGCTCCATATTCAGCTGTACCTGCGGCAAACAGCTTTTTTCCTGATATTATTTGTGTGAGAGTGTGGGAGGTGTTGAATAATTATGTTTTATTGTATAGTTAAATGTGTTTTCATAAGCCTTTGCGTATAGATACACCTTGACATGAAAATGTTTTGTTTTGCAATAAATTAAATATCACAAACCCTCACTTTTGTAGTGAGAGAACTATTAATATAATAGAAAATGCATTTTATGATAAATTATTACTTTTTATTAGATATAATGGTTTATTATATTATTATTATTATTAAATTATACATCTTGTCAGTACATGAGCTCCTCTGGGAATCAAACCAACTGAGCTACAGGAACACTATAATATACAATATTACACAATATTATATGATGTGTATATCTATATATAGTGTAGCCACAATAATCAACTAAATAACTGGTTAACAAGATCTCTGGTTATTTGTTGACCATTCATTCATACAGTGTTACCATTATTAACATGAGTGCTGTTATCACCAATTATGTTGAAGTGCTTCCATAACAATATAAACGTGATCTCTCAGGTGGAATAACTGTAGCTGTGGGAAGACAAATTACAGCTTTGCAGTCCTTATTTCACACCTATATTCAACCCCAGTGTTATCACCATGACAACTGCATGCTTTTTCATAGCCCTTCAGAATACACAGTTTTGTTTTGATTTTTTTTTGTATAGAGAGCAGGAAGAGGTACTTTGCACCAGGTTCCTGCGGAAATACAGACCTCTGCACTGTTTATGCATGCAATAAGCCCATCATTTTGAGAATTTACTTAAAAACACACAGATTTAATTAATAATGTTTCCAAACTGTAATGATATAATCATTATGTCATGATTATGTTTGAAAGCTCCCATACTTTAGTATAAGGATTCTAGAGACTTTCTAGAATAAGTACTGTACATTAGTTTAGGGCAAACCTTCTCATGATGTGTGTGAGGGCACCTAAGAGCCTGTGTCTCAATGACTGTATCTGCTTATCTCAAAAGAATTGAATTTGATTTGCCAAGTTCACCACAGGTTACATAAGCTCCTCCTCAGTCATATGCTTACCATTACCCAGCACACGGGTATGAGCAGCCCACGTGCATACAGGGAGTAAGCTGGACTTTTCAAACCAGCCTGATATATTCCAAACATGTCGTCTTTCCAAGCACGTAGGTTATTAGTTTTCTTTTATTTGGCAGATATTTTGGAAGCAACTCCTTAAAAATTAAGTTCTGGAACAAGGTCATCCTGACGTAGCAGAGCATATTTCTAATGACATTTAGGAGAGTAGAGCCAACAAGATTCGCCTAACAACTCTTTTCAGCACAGCAGGATATACGCACGTTAATATAATTTATGCACAGGAACTAGTGCTGCTCGTTATGAGAAAAATCTCTTCCAAGGCTCGGGTTCCAGTGAATGAGCGCGTGAGCAGACTCGTGCGCGAGAGGAGTGAGAGAGTGAGGGCGTTATTAAGTGGCAGCCGAATACTAGCTGCATCAACGGGGGCAGATGCATCATCGGTGTTTTAATAAGACTAATTAAACCGTCTAATTGATTCGTTGAAACATTCCTGTGCCGTTGTCGCGTTTTGCAGCTCTTGCAGATACGCGGCGATAAAGATAAAAGCATCAGATTGGGTTGGAGAGATGAAATGTGTGGCCCGGATCTTACACAGGACGATTTTAGATCAAACAGAACCCTTATCGACATAATTGCCATTTCAGTGGTGGCGTTGAAATATAATGGAGGTGGTTTAAATGTGCCGTTTATGGGGGAGTGGACATTTGCATGGCTACCTGTGTTTATTAAAAGCTGTGCAATTCTCCTGAGCTGGATGAACACTTCACATTAGCTTTGCCGGAGAGAGCAACCCACACACAGACACCCACACAGCCTGACACACAAAGACACAGATTTTTTCTCTCAAATAGACCAACATGCACTTTTTTCTCTCTCTCTCTCTCTCTCTCTCTCTCTCTCTCTCACACACACACACACACACACACACACACACACAATCAAACGTTTAGACAGAGATGAGCATATAAACACATCCACCTACTCACATACTTGCATTGTTTGTAGATGAAGATTGAAATCTTTCTCTGTTTCTCCTCCTTTGCTTTCCCTCTCTGTCCTTTTTACATTAAATACTGTGGTGAATGATTGCAGTATGGTACTTACCTTGATGTGTATTAATAGCAATTACACAATTACAAGTTTACATTAAAGGTACTTCAAAGAACATGGCTGTACCTTCATGGTACATGTAAAAAAAACATGGTATTGCCATGGTGTCAATATTCATAGCAGCACTACAGTACCTTATGTAAGTGGTCTATTTGTGCTGTTACTTTGTCATTTATATCCACAGTTTTCTACAAAATAAACATTTGTAACTGTGTTGATACCATAATACAGTAGTACACAGATGATATCAGATTGTATTAAGATACCTAATTATTAGCCATCAAATTTGCATGGAACTCCAAGTATTTTACTTCAGAGAACCATGATACTACAGTGCCCAAAAGACCATATAGTATATGGTATATATTTTACAGTACATTTTCAAAAAAACTATGGTATTACCTGGGTGCCATATCCGAAATGATGGTACTATTTATTAAAACTTTATTTCTATAGTCGACTTTAGACACTCTACTAACAACAGGTAACTTTGCAACTATTTGTCAACTACTAGTCATTAGAGTATTAGTAGAGTATTAGTTGACTGCTTAATATCTACTAACACTTTATTGTAATGATCCCCCACACATTCTACTGACCCAAACATTAACATTAACTCTAACCTAATGGTCTAATACTCTAACGAGAGTTATATGACATGTAATTGCAAATTAATGAGATTAGTTGACGTGTAGTTGGAAAGTTACCTCTAGTTAGTATTTATATTTAATATAGTTATTATGTTAGTGGTTTCTCATTTCTACTATGTATTTACATAGTACTTGTTATAAGATTTAAATGTGGTTATATCACATCAATGGATTAAAGCAGATTACTACATATTGGATCAGACAGATTTTTTTAAGTTGAAAATCATGAAGGTTTAAATCGTTGAGACAAATTTTGTCTTTTCTATGCATAAGAGGAAAACATGCTGCAGAGATTCAAGATCTTACACATAAAAAATTACAATATGTTCGGGGGCTGTTTCTAAAATTTGGTTCTCACTTCTTAAAATACATTTATATCTTCAGTTTCATCCATCTGGTAGCTAGTGCGTACAATTCAAACCCTGTAGGCACATAGGCAGACTCATACGGTGAGAGAGAAAAAAGTGTGACAGATAGAGAGCGCGGGAGAGAGAAATAAAGAGATTAAAATGAACTAAAAAAGAACAAACGTGCAAGCCACAGAGTGATATGGCGCTGAAGTTTAGCTTTTGTCCTGAGTTATCAGTTCATGTCATAGCGACTCTGAGAAAGCTGCTATTTCACTAGAACTTTATATTTGAGAAACTTCATGTAAAACAATTAAATGTCTTAATGGGTAAGTTTGGCATATTGCCATGATACTGTATTTGTATAATGTTTGCATCATATGGTTTGCAAATGTAGGAATTACCCAGATGATCAGAGTGCAATGTATGTAACATTGTATCCCACAATGCAGTGCAGTTGCCTTCCTGTAGGTTAACTGAACCATTTCATCAGATCATCATTATCAAACATGTTTTTAAAAATATTTTTTGTTGACTCATTATTAGATTGGACAGAGTGCATACTGGTTCCCTTTTTTTAAACAGAAGAGCAATATACTGTGCAAAGACTGTGTAGAACATTATTACACTTCCATTCCAAATATAGGCAATGTCTCTTGAGCTACTGTAACAATGATATCTTATCAGTGGATCTATCTAATGATAAGAGACCTGTGGGGGCTTATATAGCATTTAAAAGAGGTCATATATTGGCACAGATTCCTTTCATTTATCATGCGGTTTTGACTATAATGTTAATCACCTTGTCTGGTTTTAGAAAGCAGAATCATTGATCCAGTTAGTGTGTGAATGTAAATGATACTAAAAGATCTAAAATTCGTAAGTCTGCTAATTAGCACATTTCAACATCAAAGGAACATTTTCCTTAAATTCAGAACTATATTCTAATACCTTGCTAGTAACATATACAGGTGTCAAGCCATTACTGAGATCCGCAATTGCATTTTGTGATAACTAACATTGTATAATTATGTTCATAAATTTATTGGTACTGGCATATTCCAGGTTATTATGAAGGTGATCTTTAAAGAGAAAAAGTGTGTCATATCCCGTTGGAGTACATAATTAATCGGTGGCACGTTATAATTAGATTATTGTACTATAGTTATAATTGTAAAGATTCAATTTGTTTCCAGTTACATTCAAATGTTTAACTACTGTATGTTAAAATACAATCTGCTTAAGTCAAAGCTATTTACTGATCTATCACTGACTTGAAGGTAAATTTCCCATCAATTTCCTGTATATCTGGGTTGTGCCTGTTATTAGTTCAACTCCCAAGGGTATTTCAGGAAACAATGAACACATTTTGTGTTTTTTATCACTGCTGTCTGTAGTGGCAGCTGTGCGACAGCCTTCTAAATGTATGTCACTCAAAATATAGCGCAGACACTTACATTTCAGTGCCGGAGGACATCAGTCAAAAGAGGAAGCTTGATTGAAGGCAAGAGCTTTTGATTGGCTGGATATATGACACGGTTTTCTTTTCCTTGCCTAGGTAAGGTAAACCCCTTCAAAAATATGGCACAAAGATTCTAAATTTCTTTAGACTCAGAGCAGAGTATTTTAATGCTTGATGTTTTGCATCTTATTGACAGTTTTCAAACCCAAGCGCAGGTAAAGTTGCAGGTTTATATATTGTGCACTAACCTCCTCAAATGGCAGGTCTGTCATTTCCTTAATGCCGAGTGCACATCTCCTTCCATCGATAAGTGGGACATTTAATATAGCCCCCTGAGTGGACTCTCAGTGTACTGAAAAAAAAAACAAGAGCAGCCAGTGCTGAATATAGAATTCTCTTAAATGAGGTACAGTATGTTCAGAGTTCAGAGAGCATGTGTCCAATGAGGAGTTCATGTTGAGTATTCCAGCTGTCCTGGGGTCAGTTTGTTCTGCCCTTTGTACTGGGTTATAGATGAACATGGTGTTCATTTTGAATGTGTGCCAGTGACTGTTGGCACAATGAAATAGCAAATGATGAGAAATACTATCTGGCTGCTGATGATGTCATATACCAGCAGCGGTATATTTTTGTCTCTTTTGCAATGTATTACACACAAGAAGCATTAATGTCCGTATTTCTTGTATTTGCCATCTCATGTCCCACAATTGTGATTTTATTTCCATATTTGCCACATAATTTTTTGTTATTTAGACATCTCAGGATTGTGATATAAAGGGACCTCCAAATGCTTTGGCCCCGGGGCCACACAGAACCATAATCCCTCTTTACCTTGTATAATTACAACGCAGACAGACAGGCTACATTCAGATGACCAAAAAAGTGTTTTTTTTAAATAAAACACAAAGTCAGTGTCATGGCCAGAGATAATGTCCTATATTGTTCCCTATGGTGACTCACTGGCTCCAATAAGCACATTCATGTCCCTCTTGACCTCTTCGTCCACTCTTCTATGGCACCAGACAAAGTCATTGGGGGTCACATTCTGTTCCAGATTTTATGATTATGTTGCAGGTTTATGAGGACCACACAGCAATAATGTATAATGTTGTTTATGCACAGAGGGTTGGCTCCATCCAAACCATTATGAGAGAAACAAGAACTGTCTGAAGCTCCAGTTATAGTTTAGTTACTTCTTTATAGCAAGCAACGGTGCACTAATCACCATCTTCTGTAATTAGAAGGAATTCTCATTCTCAGACGCGTTTAGGAGGGAATGAGAGAGGACCAAATGTGTCCCGTTCTGTTCTATTTGGCACTCTTGGGCCTTGCCCTCCAGACATGTCTAATAAGAGAGTTTAATTAAAATAGAGGAAGAATACATTTCCACGCCTTTAGTGAACGAGCTGCAGAGGGTTTATCGAATATTTAGCAATGATAGAGGTGAGCAGTGACTGAAAGTGTTTAGCTTTCGATTAAATTGAGGGATATTTTATTCCCCCAGGGAGAAAGTTGGCAGCTTACAGTCTCATTGGTGGGAGATACTTAAACTAAAAGCTAAAAGGGTTTTTGTAAATGCTGCCATTAGGAAACCAACACATCCTTATTATATAAAGTAACAGCCAACCCAAAAATACAAATGTGATCTCTTTCATCCTAAAAATCCCTATGACTTTCTATACATGTATCTTTCAAAATCACTATAATGGCCCCAAAATGTTTTGCTTGAAAAGTGTCCTTGAGCAACTTCTGTGCTTTAAGTTTTCAGAACCCTTTGTGGTATCTGTACAGAATAGTATCATTCACTTTTCTCAGTGAATGTCATAATCAAATAAGAAGAAAATCCCCATTACTTTTTACAAAAGAGACCTTTAGATGAGGAAGAGATTGTGTTAATAAATGTCTTGGGTAGTATTAATCTTTTAAACAGTCTGTCTGAAGTGTCACTCAGCTGATACCCACCAGACAAATATTAACACATTAAACTCCCACAGCCTATAATAAATGTGCCAAAATGAGTAGATGAGGATTCTGCATTTCTTAGAGCTAGTCTATATATTATAAACCTCCTCACAGAGCAGGTCAACCTGTCCAGTCAATAAGGTCTAAGCCAAAAAAATGGCTAATAAAATATTCGAAAGCAAAATCAATGCAAAGTGCAGCAACAACACTAAGATGGCTTTACTGACATCGATACAACAGCGACCAGACATAACCGCATCACTTTGATCATGACATTCATGTGCGTGTGTTTAGCCTTATTCTGCCATGGATCCTGACAATCTGGCAGAAGCAACAAAGGACGTGCCACAATTTGGTGTGCCTCTAAGGTGAACCTCACACACACACACTCACACATATGAACCTCTCACCAGTTTCTAACAAACGCGACAGCTTGACATTGCACCTGGGTTTGATTCCTCTGGATCTGGTCCCAGATAAGTGTGAAGAAGACGAGAGACAATGAGAGTTTACAATGTACTAGTAACCTTGTAAGGTGAAATGCAGTTTTTTGTACAGCATCGATCACATTTTGAGCAATTCTCAGTTTCTGATACAATGTGCATATGATTTTCAATAAATTCTCTGGTCACACACGTTCATACTTTTATCCTCTGAGGTACTTCAGACTGTTTGATGAGATTCTGTTGCCATGGAGACAGTTGTAAGTGATTGATTGGCCAGTACCTGAAAAGAACTCACTGAAACTTCTAGATCAACCTGTTATTTTTAAAGGCCTTATGGGAAATCTCTGCATGAGGGATGTGGATCTATAAGAAAGTTTGCTATTGCTGCAGCATGACATGCGCTCAAGGTCATTGCAAAAATACTGGCACATTTAAAGACGGATGTCCCATTAGACGAAACGTGCATTTGCTTTACACGTTAATGCGTGCATTTGCAGCAAGTGACGTTGGCACGATTTTGAGACTGCAGGATGGATATCTGTCCTTTCAGACTGAATCTGTCCTCACCAGCTGTTTATAAAAAAAACAATTGTAATTACGAGAATCATCACAGCAGATCAGAAAGATAAAATTTATATCTCTCCTTGGCGCTTTGGCAAGGACAGTCTGAGCATCTCACATTTAACACCATTTTTTTCCCTCAGCAGAGCAGTTGAAAATGTAACTCCTTTTAATCATAGAGGAATTACATTTTATGGAATCAGGACTCAAGTTAACTGGTCATTTTCATTTGTATGAGTTTTACTGTAGAGAAAATCCATTAAGAATATCCATAATTATTGATTAGGAAAATCTTTGAGTAGTTTTAGTTTTCTTGTCTGCCAGCCTAGATGAATCACTATTCACCTCTTGTACAGAGTGAAATAAACAGATTCTCTCTGCCACAAAACTCAACATGAGCCTATATAACCATGTGGAATTCTCAAACAGGTGGAGACTCAATATAAAGGTCTCTCTGTGAAGTTAGACAACAAGAAAGTTCAATGGAAAAGCCATTTTTACAGTTTGAATACAAAAAGCAACAATTACTTTTCCTTGAAAAGGAAAGTTTTATTGTTTTGTGCATGGTGGCCCGAGCTGGGACTGCAAATAATTATAAGTATGTCAAATAAAAAAATATTTTGTTAAATTGCCAATTAAGGAAAAGTATTAAGAAGTTTCAACACACAAAATGTACTACAAGATAAAAGCATAACCATGCTTAATCACTTCAATGTGTATTGCAATTGTTTTCAAACTTCCACAAGCAACCGAATTTTTATTGACCTGCGATTTTACCGAAGTATAATAGCGCCCTCCAGTGAATATTTATAAAAATCTAATTACTCATGCCTAATCAGTCACGCACTTTCTCTAATATATTAGTTAATCCGAATACAAACCTCACACTTTTCCAAATTATGGCACCGATTTAGCGGCAAAATGTTTGATATTCTCGGAAGACTGATACGAACAAACAAACAAACTTGGGAATAAAACAAAAAATGTTAGCATTGCAGATCAATAACAGTTTTTATAAACTTAGTATAAGACAATTACTAATTTTAAATATTACTTTTGTGTTTGTCTGAAAGGTTTATTCAAGTGTTTTTCTGAAAGTGTTTATTCTCGTTCTTGACATATTTAAGCATTAATCTGACGTGATTGCGGAACTTTGTGAACACTGGGCACTTGTGATTGACATTAAACACCTACAAATTAAATAAAATACTCAAAATCTTCTCTCATTTTTTAAAATAAAGCTTTTGCCTTTATATAAACATCAGAGATATTACTTTTTACATAAATTACATTTTCAAATTCACAGCAATACTCTGATTATATCGTCAGATTTTACACTATATTGTTATTGCTAATTAAAAGACCATTAAAATGAGTGTTAATATGCTTTCTGCCCCAAAACAAGATCTGTTAATATTAAGTCTACAATAAAAGGTGGAGAGCAAGAGTTAAATTTTATACCATTAACATTTACCTTTCTATTAAAGCCTCTACTTATGGAGAAATCACTCTATGTAGTTCTATGTGAAAGGAAGAGATCATACAGAATCATGTTGTCAGTAAAATCTTTTTACATGGTTTAACCCGCATACCCTGACTATGGCAGATACGAAGTTATTTACCATTTTTGGTAACCAAACATTAGCGTTTGAAATGACAACGACCAAAAATTATCCAGCATCTCAGCCTTCTGAGGTAGAAGACCTCAAAAAAAGATTTTAAATGCAAAATTTCTTTAGTTTTTGAAGCCTAATAGTTAAATGATTTAGACTATGGTTGCATGTGAGATCCAACCTAGAATCTATGAAGTATATGAGGAACTATTATCAACCTATGAAATTCAAATAAGCTTCAGTATATCAGATACTGATATTGTGTGCACACATCCTTCCTGTGATGAACATTACAAAATTCTTTAGATCCACATCATTAAAGTAAACATATAACCGCCTTTACACTCACTTCACTTTTAATAAGAGTGTGAAGGCGAGAGAATGTAATGGAGAGAGGTTGTGTACAAGATCGAGAGAGATTTCAGTGCCTTCCTGTATTTCTTGGTCTATGTAAAGACGTCTCACTGTCAACCCAGCGTCTGTCAGCCCAGCTGTACATCCATGTCCATGGGAAACAGCGCGTATCTGGGATCAAGTTTAGGTGTAAAGTCACGGAAGTTTCTGGAAGCTTCGGTGCCGAAAGTATCAAGCACTTTTCTGTTCATCAGAGCAAACCTGGACAAAGAAATCAATTGTATGATGAATTCACACACACTTAATAATCAACTCTCCTATAACACACACCTGCCCTTCGTCAACCGCAGTAGAAACTTCCAGTATGATGGTCTCAGATTTTGCACTTCCATAACAGCCTGAGGTGTAGAAAAACCACCATATGTTATTTAAAAGGTATAAAAGGATTAATTTCATAACACAGCACATAATTAACCTTTACAAAATAAGAACATTAATTTCCGTTTCATAATGACAAACTTTAAACTGTAAGAATGTTATTGAATTAGAACAGAATATAAAAAAAAAACACCAACAGATTTTTCTGGTCCCAAGGTTATTTATAATGAATGTAGTTCACATTAACACATTAATTTTGTGCTCCACTAAGTTTGATAACATCATTTACCAACTAATAAACTCATTTTTGTGAAATGTTTTCCTTGAAAAGAGTGTTTGTGATTCCCTTCTTTAAAATAATGCCATTTGGCACGATTCTCATTCGATGGGTGATTAAGCAATCGATAAGTCACAAGCCACACTGGCTTCAAACAGATTTCGCATTTTAATGTGTTTTTCTTTGTTTGCTTTTGTGTGAAGCGTCCTTGACTGTCCAAAGGGTGTTTTTGTGTAGATTTTAAACATTTTTTACATACCGCTTGGAAACAGATGGCGGTGGAGATGGCATAGATAATCGTATCGGCCTCAGGAAAGTATGGAAACCTGCCTGCCTCAATCCCTTTAAAATACAAAGTCTAAACACAGACAGTGGAGAGTTTACTGATAGAGTTTACATACATTTACATTAGTTCTGGGAAAAGACAAACCTATTCAAACATTTGAATGCCAGTCTCCCAGCACTGACCAAAAACGATCCCTATACTTAACTTAATGATACGCACATTGTGATAATTCAATTATTTTGCTATATCTTGCAGTCCTATTTTGTGTATATACATGAATATTTAAAGCATTATTCATTATTTTATCCATTATTCATTTTGGGTGAACTATCCCTTTAAATTAGTGGATTTAAATTTGGCCTTTTGTGTCACATCAGAAGTGTTTCAATAATGCAAACTCAAGAAGCAAGTTGATGAGTACCTCCACTAGTTTGGAGAAGAGGTACATGGAGATAGAGGTGCTCTTGTAGAAGAACATAGAGGTGCCAGCGAGAAAACCTGAGCAGATAAATGGAAAAAACAAGAACTGAGAACCTCTAATGGTTGTGCCAAATCAACAAACAAAAGTTCAAAACACTTTACCTGCAATGACAGCATGGAGCTCATCATCCAAGTTTCGCATCCATCTCAGTAAACAGCTTGTGCCCTGTCAGTAACGGAGAGAGAAAGAGTTTTCAAAGCCCTTCACAGTGAACAGTAAAGAAAACAAAACCTTCTCAAAATACCAGGAGAAGACTGTCTCATAGGAACAGCATTCACCAGCAGTGGATCTTAATGCAGATGAAATACCTTGTATATACTGACAAAAGATCCCAGGAAAGCTCCTAGCTGGAAGTTCTCTTTGTTGTAGAGCAGCGAGAGCAGGCGAGAAGGTTTTGTGAAGACGTGTCTGAAGGTTGATGGAACCTTCAAACAGCATTGAATGAGATAACCCACGCTGAACATCCGGATGAAACCCTTAAAAAAACACAAAGTGATAGAAACTTTGAACAGTCTCAAAAGCAGCTTTCCAGAAACATCTCAGAACAGCTTCACAGCAGGTAGCACTGGCCTCTGCTCGCTATCCACATATCCCTTCACCCACATAAAACCGTCATGCTAACATTTTCACACTCTGCTTGTTTCCCCTCACACACCATCTCTCAGAACATGAATGGATTCAAGGGCAGCAGGATAGGAGGTCTCAGACTCTTACTTTAACACAGTAGGAGATGCAGTTGTCTTGATAGTGTTTGCAACATCTATGCCTGGGTCCATGTTTGCATCTAAAGGGTACAAAACACACGCAATGAATGCAATATAACATTGCACAATGTGTTATAACATGCGTTATGAGACGGGGCGACATATGTGCATGACAATGGAGCTGACAGTTAAATAAGTAAGGTCCAAAATTAATGTTAATTAATACAAATAAAAATTGACTTTAGCCAGTTGGTCGGTAACTCTGGAAACCACAACATAACGTAAGGCTTAAATGAACAAAGCATGAATAATTTAAATTTAAAACGTATGTTAAAAATTTGCATAACATTTTAAGCTAACTTTGGACCCTGGGTGTAAGCTTTTATGGATAATTCCATTATAGCATTTTTAACTTCTTGGTGATCACAGATAAAATGATTTTGATGAGCAGAATTACAGAGAAGGCCAATTAATTTTCCAAAACTCACACTAAGTCTAGCAGTCTGCGAGTAAGTGCTGTGATGCAGCTCCCCCTAGAGGCAGGTGGGGGCTCTGCTCTCTCGTCCGGTGGTGTTGCAGGCCTCTCTAAGTCTTGTGGGTACGTGTGCTCAGCCAGGCAAGACTGTGTAGGGATCTCCTCCTTCCCAACTATAAATCTGTCACACACATAATCCTCTTTAACAGAGCAACTACACATGTTAACACATTGAACAGGCCGTCTTCATCTGTGCTTTAGGATTAACAGTAAATCCTCAGTAAAATAAAACTATCAAATGCAAGACACATAAATCTTTAAACGTAACAGAAAAATGCACTTACTTTAAGGCAGAGAAAGCAAAGCCATTGAGCCCATCTTTACATCTGAAGATAACATCAGAAATGAGCAGGTATTTGATTACAAAAGCTTCATTTATAATTGAACTTTATAACAAGCAATTTCTGGGAGTCAAATTTCAACATTGTTTCTTAACTAGATTAAGCAACGTTCGTGTCTATTAACATGAAGCAATAACCTGACCAACTAACCTGAAGAAATACATGTAGAGAGACGCAGTCAAGCAGAAGAGAAGAACCTGAAAAGCAAGTGGAGATCTTGAGATAGTCATCAAGAAGATTCAAATCTAAAAGGTCAGGATTAGTTCAGCTGTGTTCAAGGCAATAATGTTTTTGTCTGTAACATGGCATTCCATCATTAGTACTAAAAGATTTACTTGCATCAGCATTAAAAGGTGCTGAAAAATTGGAAAGGAGGTACCTCTCCATGTTTCACAGGCTTAAGGAGACCTCGCTTGACAGCCATCCGAAAAATTGTCTCCGTTGCCTGGAAATGACATCACAATCAGCCTTGGTTTGCTTGAAACAGACAGTTTTGACCAGAACTTTCCAGAAAAAGCAGCACAAGCGACAGATAACAGCTGTGACGCTGACTACTGCCAGATGTCACAGAGATGTCACAAAAGTATGAAAGAACTGTCTAGAAGATTTAATTTAGCGGAACTGAAACTAAAATGAAACAACTATGCTAAATTGTCTTACCAGGTTTGCCATATAAATGGTTAGAAGTCCTCTCCTGTATACAGACAGAGTATGTAATATACTATTATTAAATAAGTAATAAACTAGTAATAAAATAAGTGCCTGAGTCTTTGTCCAAGCTTTATGCTTTTGTTAAATATTATATTGTCATTTACAGTTATGCATTTTGAAAAAAAAAAAACATAGCATAACCACAGCATAGCAAACTTTTGACCTTACAATCCCTGGGAATCAAATCCATGACCTTGATGTTGCTAGTGCCATGCTGTACCAACTAAGCTTCAGGAACACATTATAACAAGTTGGGTACAGCTGTAACTCTTTTCCTTTAGAATATATCTTCATTTATTATTTCTGAATTTCTACAAACTTGCTTTCAGTGTGTAAATTTGAATACACTTTGTATGAGACAGTATAGATCTCTAATCAGCATGAAGGTAAAACATCAGGTCTAACCTGCTTTTACGCTCTATTAGTATGGCGATGTATGATGCAGGCAGTGCCGCCCCAAAACCAGCTGACCAGGAGTAGAAACGGCCCAACAGCCTCCTGAATTAAACAAAGGAAGAAACAGTGGAAGAATAGCTGGTCATTTATAAACACCTGCATGAATACCTAAACAACAGCAAGCTTGACCTAACAGTTGTCCATCAATTTGTACATAATATTGCTGTTAATATTTGCCTCAGAGAAAGTTTAAGTTATAAACAGTAAATTAGGTTAACTACATTCCTTTGAGCCAACAGGTCATGCTGAATACATAGGTCATGCTCAGTACATGATTATATGTCTTAACAATCCTTTATGGATGGTAATGTTCTCGTGTTCAGACTTCAGCCACATGATAACGACAGGGGTTCAACGGTCACTTTGCAGTTCTTGTTTGAATGGCAGTGCACATGGCAAACTTTTACCCAACAAACATTTCTCAGAATAACTGTAATGCGTTACTTTACCGTAGAATGCAGAAGAACGCAATGTACAGGCCTCCGTTTGCAGTCAGGAAAGAAGTGGACTGCAGGATCTCGGGAACCAGCCTTTTCATGTAATAATCTTTTTTCCTTCTCCTCAGGATGGCTGCAATCTGAAACAAACCAAAGAAACTGTAAAATTTAAGAAGTCACTTTTATTTTGCTCTTTGGTTGGAATACTCTTCCTGTAAGGAAGTTTTCTGTAAAGCTGTTTTGCAGAAGTGCACATTAGTAATAGCACTATGAAATAAAACTGAATTTAAATAAATTGAAATCAAATGCTTTAATTCTACAGTTCTCTGCTGTCATTTGATTACACAATCAAACACAAAGCTCTGATATGAACTATCCTGTTTTAGAGGGTGAAGAAAGAAAGACACACTGTCTGACATTACAGTGATTTCAATAACTATAATATATAAAGTTATTGCAATATTTCCACACACTGATTTCTGTTGTATGTATGTTCAGGTAATATTCTCGTCCTGTCTATAAAAGACAATTTATAGAAAAATGGATGTGAAAATGGATGAATATGCAATTTATATTCATCCATTTTCACAAAACTTTTGGCATATTTAACTGGATGCCAATAATGCAGGCACTGCAATTCACTCCAGTTCAGAGACGGCACCATTATAAATGTGGTTTTGCAACGTAAACTGATGACAAAACCAAAGTTGACACTATGATGCAATACTCCCTGTCTGATCTATAAACTTACAGCCAGTTGTGCCAAAATAGCACAAAAATGGACTGCAGATCAACGAATTTGTTATTTAGTTGCTGTTTTACCCAGAAAGACTTTCAGTACATTTACTACTTAGGCCGTGAGCCTGGAAAAACTCAATTAAATGTGTGTAGTGTGCAATAGTGGCTAAAGCTCAAAAGGTTGCAGGTTCAAGCACACATGCCATAATCATTATGCCACTGATGACTGATCATATAAAATGTTAATACCTAATATGTGCATAAGTGCCTGCAAAATGACTCTGTATTTACTAATGTGCAAAAAATTATAATAGCTCAATGAACGCCCTATTTTGCAGCATTTAAACCCACAACTGTTCAGTTAACAGTCAAGATATTTAAACGTTACTGTAATCTAAAATTACAGTGCAAAACTGTCAGTGTTGTCTCACTTTCGGTTCAATGAGAATGATTGTGCAAAAACAACCAAACAGTTTATCATTAAACGTACACGTTGTACAAATGTACACGACCCGTGCTGACTAACATAATGTCAACAGAAAACATTCAATTTTAAAATAATAGCATAAATAAACATACAGAAAGAAGTTTTGGCACAAAGTGGCGGAGAGAATTTGACAGTTTGGGCTCAGTATTATCCAAAAGATCTCCGACAGCTTATCCGATCATGGCATCGGTCCATCATTGTCATTTTAAAAGCTAATAACGTAAAACGTTTCGATCTGAACGTTTCGAACACACATCGGTGTAAACAACAATACAATATAAAGATATTGACGGGCCCTCGCATCGCCCTACAGGACTTTCATGTAGCTGTCTGGCTAACTTCGCCCTTGCGCTGGAGATTTAACCTTAAGATCTGCGTTAATACACTCACCAGATAGAGAGGTGCATATATTTTGAAGGAGACCTCCAGGGCTCCGGCTGTCACCTGCAGGGTTGAGGTCGTACATGAGGGATTCCATGTGTGTCCGATCTCATAGCAGCTGTGCGGTATGGACTTGCTGAAAGCTGCCATGTTTAACGCCGAAGCGCGAGAGCGCGCGTTCGGTGATTAGGTGTGCGAGAGGTTTCAAGCGCGCTCCCGGGAAAGGGCACATTTAACAGGCGATGTATTAAAGGGCATTACAGACATCGAGTTAACTTCTAAATACTATTAAAATACAATAATATAATCGTTTTGAAAGACTATAATGTACATATAATCTTTAAGTAGAGGGGCAGAAGTGTAGTGTTCGAGGCAAAACGATAGAGGGCGCATTAAAAGAGTCATTATTTAGTAATGTTACATACAAAACGATTATATCCTTTATTTACCTTTATGTTGTTCCAAACCTATGACTTTTTTCTACTGTGGAACACAGAATAAGTTGTCTCAGAATAACGTATAAGAATAATGTCTCAGTGGAAATTATTATGTGTAATTATGCTATCACAGTAAGCCAAGATTATGAAAATTGCATTTCTATTGTTTTTCCACCCAGTTCACCAGGTCAGTAGCGAAAGACTCGCGTAGGCTGCAACTCAAAGTATGAACATCCCAAATACCCTAACCGGGTGATGTCAGAAAGGGGCAATAGTTGAACAGTTAAAGGGGCCCTGAGGGAAGAAGGGGCCACAGAGATATATACAACAGCCTACCGTCAACTCTAATGCAGTGTCCCAATATTTTAGGTTTTAAAAATTTCAACAATTAAATATTACAAATGGTGCTTGAACGCAAGATGAGTTCAGTATTGAACAATTGATTTAAAGAAGAGTCATGATGACAGCTCAAATGCCTTTTATTGGGACTGGAGAAAAACAGCTCAAAGCTACTAATTTTTGTTAACATGGATGGCTTCTCCTAAAAAAAATACAAAAGAAATGGGCTTGATTTTAAATACACAACACTTGAAAAGCTAAGACAGTGAGGAACAGATGAAGGAACACACAGGTTAGTGACATCATTCATCTTCATCCCAATCCTTCTTTCCTTGTGGAGCTTTGGGTCCTCCAGCTGGCTTGGCCATGATGATCTGTGGAGAAGATACGAACATATTCAGCATTATTTTAAATTTGTGCATTGTTAGTTGTGCTCTGAGCCCTTTGTGAGGAGAAAGTGCTTTTAGTGCATGCTGCATGCAAGTAAACTGTGCCAAACTCTCCAGCTGTCGATACAGAAACCATTGCAATTTTAAAACAATTACCTGAAGTTACAGTGCAACTGTCAAAATTAAAAACTAACAATATTTCTATGTAAGGATTAGAAGTGCAAACACACTAAATTATCTCTAAGTTGTGAACCAAAAACCATCCAAACAAACTGTGAACATCATTAGTATAAGTCATGTGTTCATGCAACACTGGAGCACGTTCACTTTAGTGGTTAAGCACTCCAAACATGGCGTATTTTCAGGCACCTTTGCCATTTTTTTCATTTATCAATGATGTGTGTCAAATTTGTCTGGCTCCTCTTCCCAACCATCCTTGTCCCAGTGTCCTTGCTGTTTGGGGGCTTTGGGTCCCCCTGCTGGCTTTGCCATAATGATCTGGCATACACATATCATATTATAATCCAGAACACAGGTTGATAACACCTAAACTGATACCAGAGCAAGACTATACAGATACACAGAAATAACTACACAGTGAAGATCTAACCTGATCTACACGGAGAACAGTAATGGCAGCGTTTGTGGCCAGTTTGATGCCCCAGTGTTTGACCAGGTATGGATCAAGGACACCAGCCTCCATCATGTCCTTCACAGCTGGCCCCTCCCCCTAAAGAAAGTAAAACATTTTTTTTTTAAAAAATCAATGCTTTAGGTGCTTTCTTTATAGGGCTTATTTAACAGGTATAACTATATTTACTGTTAAAACCTCCTGTAGAACCCTCACCTCAATGTCAAAGCCTGCATTCTTGTTGCCCTCGTGGTGCGCGGCATATAGTTTGGAGATTAACTCGTTGCCCTTCACACCGGAATTCTCCGCCAAAGCACGAGGCAGTATTTCGAACGCCTCAGCATACTTCTTGATAGCATACTGCTCCAAACCTGGACGAGACTTTAAATGACATCACAATATCAATTAGATTACAAGTTTAGTCAGCTGCACAATTCAATAATGAAATTATGACTTCTTTACCTCTCCATAGGAGGTTATGTGTTTAGCCAGCTCAATTTCGGTGGCGCCTGCACCTGGACAGAGACGCTTGTCCTGAGAGGAAAATAATTCAGTTAGTGTCGTGAAGCGTTTCAATTACAAGTGGTTGTATTACAGGAGGAGGAGTTTAAATAAACTCACCCTGACAAGAACTTTAAAGGTGTTCACTCCATCGTCAATGGCACGCTCAATATCATCCATCAGATTGTCTGTGGACCCACGAATTACCAAAGTGGAGATGGCGCCGTCCTCTTTATCTAGAAATTGAAGTCCAGAGTTTATGAGAAGTCTCATAAACATTAAAGCATTACATCATCACTGACATCTTGCTTTATACATTTATATAAAAATTCTCACCATGTTTAAAGACCACAACCTGAGTGTCTCCAACCTCTGACAGGTAAACACCATCACAACGGCCCATCTCTTCTGGGGTCGGGGATGTCTGTTTATTCAGAGGATTAAAAACAATGCTGAGACTGACAGAATAGGTCTAAACCAAGACTTCAGTCTAAAGGGAGGAAAAAAAGCACAAGTCTAAAGGGAGGAAAAAAAGCACAACTCACCAGTCTGGGCAATGCAGTGGCTCCTACAGTTTTGCATAGTCTTCTAAGATCCCATTTTGAGTTAAGCCTTGGTACAGAATACATAGAATTTACAAATGTCAGACATTACTCCATTTTTTTCCTGAAATACTTAAAATGAATTGTTTTGGAAGGACTGCACAGAACAGAAACGAATTCGCCACTCACCTGACCACCATGAGCTTGTACTTGTTGGCGTAATGAAGGGCCATGTCAGCAACTTTGCCCCCAGTAACGACCACATTGGCTCCTGAATCAGCAATAGACTTAACCTGGGCCTCCATCAGGTCCTCTTCTCCTTTACTGAAACTCATAAGCTCCTCTGCATTCTTTATCAGAACGGTGCCCTGAGAGAGACCAGAAATAAACATAATTAAAAAATGCTTTGTGTGAAGTGAGTGGCATTTGATTTTGTTAACCAATGAACATTATCCTACTTTGGTTTCGGTAACCATGCCGTCAAACGGGCAGGAGAACACAGCGATTTTTGCCTCTTTGACTGATGTGATATCTCCTTCTGTTTCCTTCTTAAATACCATCCCATGAAGCACTGTAGAAGAGTTCAGTCCACAACCCTAAACAGACCAGGAAATAACTAATTTTGCCCTATCAAACATACTACAAGTCATTAATTTATCTCAATGCAATATCAAAACTATTTACTTTTATTTTATACTTACTAAAATCTTGCACACTCTGACATTGTCAACATTGAAATTGCCGGACCCAGGGAAGATAGAGACTAAAAAAAAAAATTAAACAACCTGTTAAATTGGCAGTAACATTTCAAATAAAAAGGGGCTAAAGGTATTATTTATTAGTTAATTAAATTGAACGCATTCTCAATGTCAGATAACACTGAAGAATTCAAATTCAGGTTTTACCGCAGGCTTGTGCGATGAGGTTGGCCAGGAAGTCCTCATTGCCGTACTGTTTGCTCATGACAGCTGTGCGGATCATTGCCGTGGCCTCATTCAGATCATGCATGTTCTCAGCCGAGGAGCAAACACAGTCAGGCAGGATCTCCAGAGCTTTCTTACATGCCATCTCATATCCCTCAATCACCTGGATAAAACAATCCACAACCATCAAACCATAAATTACACTAACAGGAAATAGCAAAGTACCTAAACAAAAAACAACATTATTTACCAGGTCATTGTAGAATTAAAATATTATTGAATTAGATCCGGTGTTTACAGACCTCTGACACAGACAGGCCCATCCTCAGCAGCTCTTCTGCCAGCTCCAAAAGAGCCCCAGCAAACACCAGCACAAAGTTTGTTCCATCACCAACTTCCTGCTCTTGCATGTGAGATGCCATCACAATCATTCTGGCTGCTGGGTGCTGAACCTGTGAATCGACAAACAGTATTAACGGAAAACTTATGCAGGCTAGTTCATGTTATTGCCAATGTGTTAATGATATCAGTGTATTTTTATGACAATTCTGATCACCTCCAGCTCTCTGAGGATGGTGGCAGCATCATTTGTGACAAAGAGTTTCTCCAGGTGGTTGATGACCATTTTGTTCATACCTGTAATGAATTAGGTCATTAATATAATGAGACTTCAGTATTCCTCATTGTTAATTTCTACTAATACAGTCTAGTTTATGATAGAAGAAAAAGTAAGAGTTACCATTGGGTCCATATGCAGTCCTTGTTGTCTGTGCTAGTTCTTTGCAAGCCTGGATATTCCTGTAAACTGCCTCCTCAAGACCAGAATAATGCTAAATGCAAAGAGCATAATTAAATAAAATAAAAAAAAATGTAAATGCAATGTGTAAACAAGGCTACATATGCATTATATTTACACATTTCAGCTTTTTTTCAAAGCGACTTAACAGCACAAAGTATACATTTTATTAGTACGTGTTATCGTGAAAACAGAAAGAACCAGTTATCAATGATGATGGTCAGATGATGCTTTTCAAAGTACAAATGCAAAACAAAAAAAAATCTTAAAATTATTTCGGAAATGTTTATAAATTATGTTAGGAACAGAAACATTACTGTTAAAAATAAAATAACTAACTTGTTAACATCTGTCTAAAAACTTAATGATCAAAAGATCAACAGGCAAAATTACGAAAAATCTGCAGATCTGAGATTAGGGAACTGCCCACCGCAGGGTAACTGCTTGCGTGCTTTATTGTTATGTTAAATAATACATGAACTCCGTCAAGGTCGTATTTAAATAGATAGATTGTTGTGATGCTGCAAGTTAACACAGACGGATGTCTTTTTAGTATCTGTAAATATTTTAGAATGGAGATGGGTGAATGGGGTGTATCACTGCGAGTATCTGCCTGTCAGTAACACCGGCACAGCACATGCACATGTCTTTAGCTAACATGCTAACTTTCATCATCCATCACTTTCTGATGAAAATCATTTACAGTCAAACGCCAGATAGACTCTTAAGACACAATATTAATTATGATTATCCAAACTATAATTTCTCAGATGATCGCTAAAGCCTGGTGGATTTCACGCTAACTAGAAGTAACAGAAGGCCTATGTTCTAGAATTCTCTATATGAAGTCATTAGGCGTGCTCTAAAACAACGCAACAGAATCAAAACGCTTATTCAACAGTCATACCTTCGCGCCATCCTTTAACATCTGGGCAAAGCCCGGTGCTTTAGGAACGTGAAGAGCCATTCTAAGCAGTTATTGTGGATATTACACTGAGGCTGCGATGAGACTGCAGCGCTCGAGAAGCATGTAGCTAAGAAAGGAACAGGCGTGACTGCAAAGAACAGACAAATGGATCACTGATCTCGACAGGCGGAATAGTCGAGCGCCGACTACGTTGATAGACCGACCATAAAAAAAAATAATTTAATGTTTTGAAAATATTTGTTTACTTATCAAAATAGAATAATAATTGAAAAATGTTTATAGATTTTGCCATTCTTTTGTTAGAAATGGTTACTTGATAAATTCACAAAATATGCATGCATTTAAGTTAAACGTTATATTGCCTTTTAATATTTACACTTGTGTCTTGTGCAATGGACAGCTTACATTTAGCTGAATTATAAATCATAAAATAATTAAGCATATTAAAATTAAGTGTTTTACAATACCTAAAAATTTAATTGTTTTTTTGTTAGAAATGGCCACTTTATGTACATTTAGGCATTTGGCAGACGCTTTGGACTTACATTGCATTATACTACACATTGATCACTATACATTGAGTATGTGCAATCCCTGGGATCGAACCCATGACCTTGGCGTTGTTAACGCCATGCTCTAACCACTGAGCTACATGAAGTTTACATTAATTTAAGTTGTTAAATGAGGTACTGAGTCATATAGCTAATATTCATATATTCAGTACACTCATATACTCTAAAATATTTTATGTTAAGTATTTTTATTATAATAAATATATAAGTATAAAATATTATTCTTATTAGAATATTTTATTTACATGTTATCTATTTTGTTTTCTGTTTTTTCAATTCTTTTATTCTATTTCATTTAGTGAATTCCAAGTTTGTCATGTATATTATATTATTATAACAATATTGCGTACAGTATTGTTAAAAAAATTGTCAGGACCGACATAAAGCAAAGAGGACAAAATACAATCAATATAAAAGCTATGCATTGTCTGGGTGGCTCGAACCTGATTGGAGGGATGGAAATTGTTCTTATGTAAAGTCATGCCATCTGGGTCATTTAATCGGTGTCCGGCTGGCACACACAGAATCAGAGTGACACTCCTCTTGCGTTGAATAGCTGCGATTACCTTATGTTTCGTAAACCCGCTTGTGGCTTCTTAGTGTACACTACGGGGATTAAAAACTAGACTTTTCACACTACACGGTGCAGAAGATCTACACAGTTGTCAATGGGGCGTCGTTTCCTATACTACTCCTTAAATTCTTTAAGCGCGTGATTTGACACTTTTCCATACAAACGTTTCTGCTGGCAGGTAAAAGTTTTACTTTTATACAGTTATATTCAAAATATGCTGATAAAATTTCAGTCTTGTTTTAAAGTGGCAGCATTGTACACAGCGAGTGTTGCTTTTTATCGCTTAGAATATGACACCCATTATATTTAGACTTGTGTCTTGTGTAATGAACAGTTTACATGAAGTCATACATCATAAAATAATTAAAAATTAGAATTAAATGATTTTAAAATTGCTTTTACAAATTGCTTATTATGCACAAAACAATGTTTTGTGAAGCAATGAAGCAATGCGGGGATTATGGCAGACAAACGCTGTGCAGCCAGATTTAAGTATGATCTCAGCCCTGGCTGGGACAAGAGTTTTCTTTGATTGTTTAATCTCAGGTTCAAGTCTGGGCACATTTTTAAGTAAACTTCTAATCAGTGTTTGCTCCATAGGAATAAATGATCACCTCAACAAGACGAGTCTCTGCAGATAAACCTGAAGTACAAATCGCGTTCAGCCTAGACGAAACCCCAGGTAAGGTATCTACAATGGCAGGAATGATGAAGATATATGGTTGTGACAAAGAGACTGTGATTGAGATACCAAAATAGCGCCTGTGCAGTTCATAAGATGTGTGACTTCTACCAAAATGGCAACCAGTAAAACCCACCCAAAGCCTCTTGTGTGTGGGATCAGTTCAACGTTTGTCATCCTTTTCAGAGAAGCAGGTGCCCCCTCTATTTTAGTTCATCTCTGGCATCTTAAAAACAAGATGTCTACCTAGCCACAAAGTCAACAGTGCTGTCAAAGTGTTTTACAGCTATTCATGCAAATGCTTTGATGGCAGCTGTTACAGGCACATTGCAGCATCAGGTTTCCTTTTTAATACCTCACTGCTGCATGATTCACTCATTTGCTTTTAGAACACAGGCCTAAATTTAAAAGCATTTAATACTTCACGCTTTGTTGCTGCTTTGCCCTGCCTCCTTTTCCCAAAAGTGGAATGCAAATATGTAGCCAAAAAAATACATGCACAATGTTTTTGTTTCCTAGTTTATGCCTTATTTCTCATAATTCCCTAGTACTTTGTTTTGTCAAGCAAACTGTGTTGCCTTATCTTTTGTAATGAAGTCACTGGAGTGCAATAGAACCCATCACTTAAATCCACCACGTATTTCTTTTAAAGTATGCCCGATTACCCATAATTCCCTAGTTTGTTTCATCAAGCAAACTGTGTAGTTATAATAATACAACACAGTTGACACTGTCATGTTCACCCCCACCCAGCCACATTCTATGGGAATTACGTGAGATTCTTAATTTAAGTAATGGGCCTATTAGGTTTACGATAAGACCCATGTGCAAATTTTGTGTATATATATCTTTTAATTGGCCTTCTGGCTCATGCATGACTGTAAACAGCCCTGTTTTAGCTGATTGCATCAGAGGATTCCCAGCATGAGTGAATGAGCCCCAGTTGGACATAGCTGGCATGGCGGGAATCAGTGCAGACAAGCTGTCTGTCAGAGTGCTTGTTAAAGTCAAGTTACTGTGAAGAATCTGGGCGATAGTTACTTTCAATCTGTCCGTTCAGGATTATGGGGTCCATGGCCAAACAGGTGGTGTGTTAATTTGGCTTTTTGCCCTGGTCTGGGACCAGTTTCTAAGCCTCTCCTGTGATGCCCATGGTTTGTTTATGCTGGAGAAGCTGAACCTTGATCAGCATAAACAGACTGTGGCAACGGTGTCCTTGTGGTGCCATGAGAGATGTCGTATGGCTGAGCTGATTAGATGGATGTAGATGTCACCACTAAGGCCTTGGAGTAAAGATCTCAAACATTAGTTGCATCTAGTATTCGCATACCACACATGTTGATCTGTCTCTCTTTTCCTCTTAGAGTTGAAAGATGCAGAAGATCCTCTTCCATCTTTTCCTGACCTTGAGCAACGCCTGCAGGTAAAGTTCGTTAGTAATCCACAGAAATAATAACATGCTTTATGTAATAAATTCTAGTTGGACATTAACTGGTTTAAGCTGGTTTAGGTGGTCGATCGGCTAGGCTACTAACTGGTGGGATACAGTTTGGCCTGTTAGCTTCAACTTCCAGCTGAATGGTGACACCCAGCAAGTTTGAAATGATCGTGGAGCTGGTGGCATGGCCTGGCCAGTGATGAATGAGCTTCTGCTCACATTGAAGCTATTGTCCTGCTCTAATCATTCCCAAATACATCTTTTTCCAATCCAATTACAAAGGCTCACATGCAAACACCACTTGTTATCCATGAGAGTTCTGTAATCAAAGGGTTTTCTGGGGTTCCCATAAGCTTCCCATATGGATTCATACAATTAGAAGGAATAGACAGTATGCCTTCATATGATTTTATATTTAAGGGATACCTTCTTATTTATAAGTCTTTTTCATATTTAATTTTATTTTATTTATAACCCCCTTCCCAATGTACATTAATTTAAAGCAGCTTTACGGAATAATATTTCATAGAGCAAAAACAGTGCAATGTTTTAAATGGTTGTGGCACACTGCCTGTTGGGGACCCCTGTGTTAACCAGCTAACATGCTCCAAATACTGAGTTGACCGCATCAGTCTTGTATGACCTAGTATAATTTATTCAGCAGGGATCATATACTGTGAACAAATGACTTTCAAATTATTTTGAACAGACAGTTCCAATTTTGCAATTTTGTATTTGTTTTGACTGTTTCTCACATGTTGTTACACACCTATATATTGACTTTACCTGGTGAATCACTAAAAAGATAACAGACATTCTTGCTAAGGTGAAAAGTGATACACATGCAGTGATACTGCAGTAACGTCACAAGAGGGCAGTAGTTAGTCACGCAGTGACGTTGTTAACAACAGATTGAAGGTCAGGCTTGCTTTGAACATTTGGGTGGTTTCGAGGGAAGTCAGTATCTGAGACTCTCAGACAGGGTTTTTTTTAGGGAAAAAGTGAGCTAACTTTAGGAGTTTACATTACGTGGCACATGATTGTTTTTGTTCCTTTGCGTCAGTGACAGTTGGTGTCCAACTGTGTCCAAGATTCTTTTCCTACTCAGGAAGCTTGGTTAGTTTGCTTGGATAGGTCTATCTATCTATCTCTTTCTCTCTCTCTATATATATATATAGATTATGTATATCGCTTAAAGGATTGATGGTCAATGCCATATGATGCCTACAAGCACACACATACACATCACAGGGGAAGTTGAGGGGAAAAACTAGGAGAAGCAGAAGCAGTTTAGTGCAGATGGTTTATTAATGAACTGTGTTGTGAATCATTGCGAAAGCAGAAGTTTCTGACATAAAAGGAATAAATAACGTCAAGCGTCTCACCAACTGTTTCCACTCATTGTGTTTATTGAAACCCTCTGAATGATACTTTTGTGTATATGTCATAATGTAAAATACAATCCAAATATAACTTCATGAAAACCTTCTCACTGACATTATACTACCATAACTGTACATACAGTAATGTATAGCATGTACCAACTCAGTTATTGAAGGAACTTTTGTTGGTAATGCTGAAGTACTAAGTTAAATATAACAAAACTGGTTTCACTGGTTTTGATATATGAATTATTATGTAGTTTTCTTCTTACTCTTAACAGCCAGTCCTGCCATGTCAGTCAGTAAAGGAGTCTGTAGAAGTGTATAAAGACCACTGCAAGATGGCCAATGAGTTTAACCAGGTCAAACATGAGATTGCCCGGCTGGAAGACAGAAAGTAAGTCTTTAAAATCACCACATAAGCAAACTCAGCCCATGTTTGGATGGTGTTCATTTATTCAATGTTTGAATAGTATATTCTGATATATATACTGCAAAACACATCACAAAGTGTGTAAGATAGAATTGGTCACTTTATCTGTTCTGTTTGGTTCTCCTTATCTATTAATGTATGTGAAGTTTCAGACTGCTCTGTTGGTTATATATTAATGACAAGCCCTTACATACTGTATTGTGGTATGTGAAGCTTTTTCTTATTAAACAGTATTGCAAAACCATATTTAAATGTGGTAAATGAAAGTCCATGTATTTGACATTTAAAAGTCCTTCCTCGCTTGAACTTTGGGAATTGCACAGATTTTAAAGAACATATTCTTTCGTGTTACGTATACTTTTAAATCAACCTATTGTTAACCTTGTGAACTTTGTGTTGTTTGTTTAATGCTTTAGAAACAAATATGAATGGAAGAGATTTACATGCAGGAGAGATATATGGAGAGATACTCATGGAGACATACCTGCAGATTGTTTTATTGTGTACAGTTCTCAGTAAACGTTTATTTACGATACGTAGGGAAAGCTATTAGCTAAATGGCACTGTAAATTTCCACTTTTTTGCTAGATAGGAAAGCACATGTAATTTCTCAAATACACTCAGTTAAAGCACCAGACTCTTTAGGAACATACTGTAACTCACCGTAAGAACATTCGCTAGACATTTGTTACTGACTCATGCTGAACAGTTTGTTGACGTTCCCTAGTCAAGCAGAAGTGAAATGTAAACAAGGGCAAACATGTGTTATGCTGATTTTATCCTTGTCCAGTTCTAAACAGTTTTAACACTTTGTGTTTCAAATATTAACATTGAGAATTAACTGGTAGCCATGTAAATGACACACTGCTTTACCCTACAAACTTTCCAGATTATCATTGTGGTTAAAAGGCCCTGCGTAGAGGAGATTGTTCATTCACTCAATGCTTTTTTGGGTCATGGCCCACAGTGTTGTTGATTTGATCTCGAGATAGTGGAATGATTCAGATCATGGGTCAGTGCCTGCATGTGGCTGCAGTTTTGCTAAATTTACAATGATATCAGCAGAGGTAGTATATATTTATCTGAACCCAGGTACCAAACTGAATGTCATTGACAGTTTCACTTCCTACAAAATTGTTTGTGTATTCAATGCAAATCTGTAGTCACCTGAATGACACCCAAGACACATGTCATGTGTTATTTTGGACAACATCCATGGTATTGTTAAAAACAATCCTGTGCCATTTATCAGATGATGTTATTAGATGTGATAGATTATAAGTGTGAAAGTAGATTTTCACCTTTGACCCTGTTTTTGTGTGTTATGCACAGGCAAGAGCTCATTGCAGAGTTGTTAGAAGATGAAAAGGTGTCAATGGAAGTTGCCCGGCTGGAGGAGGAATACAGAATACTCACAGAGGAAAACCGGAACCTGATAACGGTTCACGATGAGCGTGCACAACAACTAGAGAATCTCAGAGTGATCAGTCAAAAAAGGCAGGGCTCCTCGTGACCTTTGACACCTGCTCTTTCTCCTCTGTGCCTTCAGTACTATTGTTCTTTTCTTGGTTATATAATGATACACTAAAGAGAAAAACTGATCCTGAATCAGACTGAAACACTTAATCAACACATGTAATATATGGTAAGCTAAATTGGGTCTTTTTCAGGACCAAGGGTCTTGACACCATGGCCCAAATCTGTGTTTTTATTTGTTGACCTGAACGGTCAGCTTACTCATATTTGTCTGACACTCTTTTTGAATATATACTACTTTTCTTTTTGGGTGTTAGATTGACAAATGTGCTTCGCTGTTTGTTGTAAAGCTGAAATTGTGTCAGTGTTTAATCATTCAAAATCCTCTGCTGTGAACGAGTAAATGTGACTGTAATTAAAAGGTTTTGCTGTTGTCTATCAATTGCATAAATAAGGAATAAAGGAATTATATTTCTGTTCAGCTATTCAAGTTCAAGCAAGGTGACAATAGACGTATGACTGCACACCATTGTTTAGTCACTCAGGAATAGGGAAGTTGGGTTTCGAAATGTGATCTGCTCATTTTAGGATTGTGAAACTGGTCAAAAATATCAATGGCTGACATCCCATCCCACACAGCTAAAATACGAACTGTGTAGTTTCTAATGTCCTCAAACCAGTTTATCAGCAAGAAAGTTGTACATATATATGTGTGTGTGTGTGTTACTTGAACTAACTTTGAAGTTAAACATAATTCTCAACCTTCTATATTTGTATTATTACATGTAATTAATTATAAAAGCGTCAAGAATAGGTGCGTCCCGACTACTAGTAGTATAAATTATGAAATTATTTGTGTCAACCTAAACTGTGTGTGGACTGTGATTAAAAATTGAGGAAGTCGTGACGTTTACGACAGACAGGATCGAAGACCAATGAACGGAAAGTGATGTTTGAGAAGGCGGGACAAAAACAGTTTTGGTATAAGTCCCATGAAGACAAAGTAAAACACAAGCGCCTCCTATTTTCCTGGTTACAAGTGAGCGCTTCAAAAATCTTAGTATGTTGTAACATCCAACTTTTACTCACTCTCCAATGATATGACAGGTGAGTATTTAAAGGTTGTGCTATTACATAATATGCTATTATAAATTGTGTATGTAGATGGAAGCAGAAAGTTGCGGACAATTTAAGATCTGTGAACTTTATAAAGTTTAAATTAAAACTTGAATTTAAATGTAGCAGCGTATACATTATGTATACAACGAAGGGGTTGATACTTATTTTAGACCCAAAAATGTGATTGTTTTCATGTTCACAGCCCTGGAATCGTCCATTTAACGCTACAGATGTCATTGTTTTCTGTCGGACGGAGGTTGTGTTACAAAACCTAGTTATTGTCAACATGACAATAAGACAACATGCTTAGATATTTTAGTGGCGTCGTAACGCTTATTTTAACGTCGTGTTTGACTCATAAACGGAATGTTTGGTTTTTATCATATCGCAAGACCTTATAATTTTTTAGGGATGTGGGTTCATGATCTGATCACGATCGAAAATTGTAGCTGTTCTGTATGGAGTAACCTGTCCGTACGGTCCGTGTAAGGTAAAGAAGTTCAATGGAAACGAGACAGACGGGGAAATGCCTACTCATCCTTAATCAGCAAACCCAATGAGTCAGCAGAGACGCTCTTTCACCACACACGCTCCGTGCATGACTGGCATAAACTCTGTTCAAGGGTGAGATAAGCCCCAGTGTGTAAAGACACGTACTCTTACAGCTTATGAACTGTTTACATTTTCTAATCGAGGATTTTGTGTTTCGCCTGAAATCTGGATAGTTTTCTCTATGGCGAGTGTGCGCACATTTAATTGCCTGGGGACTTCGTGTAATAAAGCAACGAAACGCTGAAGATTGTATTTTTATGGTATCCACCTTTTACCAGTTATTTATTTACATTATTTCAGTTATATTTATCTCAACTAGAATACCTGTGGTAAGTTGCAAATGCATGGTGTCAATTGCGTCGTTATTGTGTAATATATTGGTTACACAATTTGTTTACTGGCTTATAAGTTTGAATGTGTCTGCTATTTGCCATATGAATGAGTTGCATAGCCAAATGTGTCACCTTAATTACTGTATTTGTTTTCATGTTGTGAATCATATTGAAATACACTGAGCAGTTCTGTTAACTCTAGCATGTGTTTTTATGATATAGATTAACTCAACAATGGAGAACTCGAAATCCTCACAGTTTACCTTCCAGTCGTCTGTGCACAGTTCCCACATTCTGCAATGTTTAAATGAGCAGAGGAAGAAAGATCTTCTGTGTGATGTGACTGTGGTGGCGGAGCACCAGAGTTTTCGAGCCCACCGTGCGGTTTTGGCCTCCTGCAGTGATTTCTTCAGCGCCCGTGTGTCCAGTCTCACCATGCCTGAAGGACCTGTTATCAACCTTCCCGATGAGGTAACAACAAAATCATGGGTTTGAGATAAGGCTGAAAGATCAAGGAATCTTCCTGGCCAAATATTATTTAAAAATTAAGTCAATTTAAGTCTTTAAGATTTTATGCATTTGATTTTGTTCTTTATGTAGGTGACTGCTGAGGGATTCCAACCCTTATTGGAGTTTGCCTACACCTCAAAGCTGATCTTTACCAAAGAGAACGTGATTGAAATTCGTACTTGTGCATCTGTTCTTGGTTTCAAGAACTTGGACAAAGCCTGTTTCGATTTCCTTCTCCCGAAGTTCTTTAGAAGTTCATCAAAAATCCAGAAAAAGCAATGCTGCAAGACCAAATGCTGCAAGTCGCGGGATGCTGAGTCAAGCTTGGTTACCAAGGATGATGTCATTGATGAAGATAAAACATTACTTCAGCCCTCACAGTCTCAGCTTCAGGAAAAGGAGCCATCTTGCCCTTCTTCTACTCCGGTTGAGGATGCTATAGTAAGTCAAAGTGAGAAACACACAGACTACTCTCTCTTATGTCCCAAATACCGAAAGTTTCAAATAGCCTGTGGGAAGGAGCGACCCTGTCTGGAAGTCTGTGGCTTGGAAACATTCCCCACAAGACCAGAAGACAATTGCCCCCTAAGCTGCCTTCCTTGCACAAGCAACGGTGACTGTAGTGAGTCAACACAATCTGTTTGTGATTCAGGAGACTTAGCTAAACAAGGAACGTCTCCTCTCTCAGGAACAGAAGATGCTGAGAGAGCTTTGAGCTGCAGCAGTAACACTGAGACTTGCTCACCTGACCAATGCAACATGTTGAGGAGCAGAGAAGAGATAGAGGTGGCCAAACAGCTCACGCTGTGGCCCAATATTGGTCCCACCCAGGCATCTTCACCTGGCCCTGGCATGGAGGGGAGACCCTCAAGCCTCAGTTATCCGAATAACTGGGACCTGGATCCCAGGGTGCTGGAGTATCCCTTTTTGCAGAGCTTTGGGGCGGTGAGCGCTCAACTACATGATGGTGATGGAGGATCCGCGTCACAGAGTAGTCCCTACATACCCTCCTCCAACCAATCAGGGGAGGATTCTGATAGTTTTGACACAGAGGGGGAAAGTGAGTCTTACAGCAGTGATCGTGTATATAAGGTGAGGTCTGGTCATTTGTAATAATTATACTAAGGCTAAAACATCATGTACAAATCTTCAGTATTAAACTTTGTCTTTTTATTTTTTAATTATATTATTAAACTGCAAGGAAATTTGAATTTTGACCTGGCTGACAGGGCGGGATCTTTTGACTCAGTCCAGCTGAGTAGCTTGTGGGTTACTGTGGCTAGATTTGTTAATATTTCAGTTATAACACATATTATAGCGTTCCTGTAGCTCAGGGGTTAGAGCATGGCGCTAACAACGCCAAGGTCATGAGTTCGATCCCAGGGATTGCAAATACTTAGACAATGTATAGTACAATGCAGTGTAAGTCGCTTTGGATAAAAGCGTCTTCCAAATGCGTAAATGTACTTGACTCTAAGAGTATGTTAAAAATAAGACCTTATATGAGGGTCAAAAATTTCCAGGTTTCCAAAATAAGAACCTTAAAAGCAAAAACTTATTTTCTTTTATTAATTTGTGTATGTGTTAGTATAAGATCTTTTGACAAGTAGCTCAGCCTTCCATTTTCTCCTGCAGATGGCGCTGCCGCTCTCTGTGGATCAGATCGTGTCCCTGAGCAGAAATGACTTCCAGCAGATGCTAAAGCAGCATTGCCTGACGCAAGAGCAGCTCGATGTCGTGCACGACATTCGCAGACGAAGCAAGAATCGTATCGCGGCGCGTCGCTGCCGCAAGAGGAAACTCGACTGCATCCACAACTTAGCGTGTGAAATTCAGAAACTGGTGGGTATTTAAATATTCCTTCCTGATGTTTTAGTAATTCCAAAAGCTTTAAGTTCATAAGAACACACATTCCCTCTGATAGTTAAATCAGATCAGAAAATAAAGCCTATTTTTAGACCCATTAACATTTTGTTTTTGCATTTTGTAATTATTTTGCTGACACTTAAACGCCTCCCACCCCCCAAATTCTCATTACTGTTATGAGTCCAGATGTTTTACTAATTATTCTCAATGATTATTCTCATTTAATTCTAATTACTTTAATAAAGCCATGCTTTTAATTTACCACAGCATAAATTAAAGGCAGTACAACTAATAACATCAAAATATAAACAGACCTTCCTCCCAATGTTATTGCAGTAATAGGAATTAATGGGGGCCTAATTGTTATTATAATGTCACAAATTATGCTTCTTTGCAGACAAATTATTATTAATATTATTATGACCATAAAGAAAAATATTTTTTTTAATTTAATTTTTAAAATTTTGGGGTGAAATATGACCTCTTATGTTCTTAACAGATTTTATTCACTCTTAAAAACACAGAAATTGTAGCAACTGTAGATTCATGTTTCCAGTGCATCCGTATGATGTGTATGTGGTTTCTGTGTCTGCCCTGCAGAGAAGCGAGCATGAGAAGCTAACAGCCGAAAGGATTCAGCTGAACCAGATGAAGCTGAAGACCTGGGAGAGTTACTCTGGCCTTTATGAAAGACTCTGTGCTGAAGCCGCCCTCAGACCAGAGCAGCTTCAGGTGCTGGCCAAATACACCTCTCCAGACTGTCCCCTGTCAGCCTTCCTTTGCCCCTCCTCAGACCTCCATCAGAGCCCTGAGCTCCAGCCTCAGGCTTCAGGCCCCTCCCCCTGCTTCTCTGCACGCACCTGCTGCTCTGCAGCCAACCCACCGGTTGGTTTCTTAATAGAAAACACAGCTGGTGTTGCTCAACCAAGCTCACAGAACCTGTTGCCTTCATGTCTTGTAAAAGCTCAGTCACATACCTGTCTAACTGACACCTCACCTTCCGAGAAAACTCTGTGCAGTTCAATGGTGAAACTCAGCACAGATCTCATCAACAAGCGGAAAACAGATGAGTAATGAAAAAACATTTACTGGTCCACAGAAACTCACTGAACGTTTGCTTTTGAAGATTCCGTCTTTGAGTAAAGAGACTATTTTGTATAAATTGCAAACTTACCAAAGGTGCGTTTAACAGATGTGACATCACTACCCGTCTGATGTAAGGTTGTACGTCTGATCTTTAGTTTTGTTTCTCTCTTTTCAGTACAAGCATTTGTGTGCATTGCGATTGACTGTCAGTGTTAAGTGAATCATTCCTCCATCTTAATCAGTCGTTTATAGTCCTAATACACACATCCACACTACTCTCACTGAATCCGCCTCAGTTTACACACATCAAACCTCAATACAAATATTTTCTTCTCAGGAGGACATACTGCCTTTTACAACACTGGGCTGTTTTAAGATGTGACATTTTGAGCCCAAATAAATGACAAGCGCATTTAAACTGTCTCAAAGTGAATCTGGGATCAAACTCGCACGTGTTTTGAACTACACACTTTGTTCCACTCAGTTATTGTTTTTATAATTATGAACTAAATTATGTTTTTCATCGGTTCTGGCAGAAGTTACAAACGGTTGTCTGTATGCACAATGATGCATTGTCTATGCTGCCTTAGGAGTAAAAAGGCTGATATAATTATGTATTTGATAATTTAGCTTTTCATTACTTTGGCTCAAATTAAAGCAAGCTCTTAAAAAACAGAAAGCTTGTTTATAAAATTAATTGTGTGAATTTAAAATATTTTTCCTTTTAATTGGCTATGGTCAATGTTTTAAAAAAAATAACTTGTATTTGTAACTTGTATTTTTTATGAGCTTTTTACTACACCTCATTGCACTGAAAATGTATTGTTCATCTAAAGAGATTAAATGACTGTAGGCTTGGTTTTATGCACCTGTTGTAGCTGAAATAGCCAACCCCTGTTAGAATTGGATGACCCTCTACTTTGGGTCATGTAGCGTAGCAGTACAGGATATTACGTTGGTACACAACTGATTGAAAATTTAAAATTTGCAGTGATACAGTTGTACCAACAGGTGGCAGCACTCAGCCGTCAAAGTTCTGTATTGGTTACGTCCCCGTTTGTTTCATGGCATAAACTCACGGCACTTGTAGTTGTATCGCATAATGTGTAAACATTTTCCAGTCCACAGAAGGGCAGCTTGAAGATCAATTTGCAAATAATGGCATATTACAAGTCGTTTTCGCACAAAATTAGGAACGTGTGCTAGAATAATTGCAGGCTATGAGGCATTTTTCATTATTTAAATCATTTTGATGGATATACGCTGTCTGATTGTCAGCTATAGAACAGTGTGTTCATTATTGTGTTTTGTTCCCTTGGGTTAATCTGGAATGCGCATCAGTTTTATCTGGTTGCTATCGGATATCATTCATCTTCACATGACAAACCAGATGTCATTGGCCCTATCAGAAAACAGATTCTGTTAAATATCTCATTATTCAAACACAATATTCTATTTACAGTAAAATACACTAGAAATACACTAGTTACTAGATTAAAATAAAAATCTGATTTGCTTTTACCGTGACGTTAGATAAAGAACATGATAGGTTAAAACATGTATATAAGTGTTTAATCTGTGGGTGAATTAGTAAACTGTTACCTAATGGGTAATTTTTCTTGAGAAGCTAGACATGCAACAAACAAACACTAATAGGTCATGAGACTTGAATGCATTTGAAATTCTTAAAGGGAGGGATAACTTACCCCAAAATTCTGTCATTTACTGGCACTCCGAACCTCTATGGCTTTCCTGCACGAAACACGATACGAAAAGCTGTGGTCTCCATTCACTTTTCTTGTGTGAAAAACAGCTTGGACATTCTGCTAGTTCTGATTCTTTAGTGTGTCTATGGCTAGGCACTGATGGGAAAATGTCATGCTGTTTGCTGCAAAAAAACACTGATGCTTTGCACCAGAACTGTGATGAAGCACACGATAGGACAACACAGTAAAAATCAATGTCTTTTGAGCAGACCAGAACAGCAGAGGGCTTTGGAAACGACCACAGGTGCGTCCTTCTATAAACATTTATTTGCTGGGTGCTCTGTAGCTTCACAGTATACCCAGGTGCAACAGCTTTTTTTGAGGGGCCACACACGTTCCTCACTGTTCTGACAGAATATTCTAGAAGGTTAGGAGAAGGTCTAGGGGTTTAGGTAAGATCAGATGAGAAGGTGAACTCATGATGAGAAGAATATCATAAGCTCATAATCTGTGACCTCATTCATGATTACAATGTAGCAGGACAAAAAGAGAGGAAATAAACTGCTTGGGGTTTAGATTAAGAGTTATGAGGTTAGCAGATTAGGGACAGGGAAAACAGTATTACAGCGTTCTAAACCGAATCCCAGAATTAATCAAAATACTAAAAAAAAACCTTAAGCTGGGCTGTAAACATCATCCCATTCAGCGGTACTGTAATATTGGGCCATCTGTGTGGTTTTAGATAAAAGCACTACAGAAGTGCAGAACTCCATATTCACTCTGTGTGTGTGAGCTATTGATACTTATTGAATTCACTAAATGTAGAATTTTAATTTGACTCTTCTTCAGAACATCACCTCAGCCGCACACTGTTTCACCTCTGCAAAACTGGGCTGTGTCGCATCACTGACTCTGCGAAAACTGGCATTATAAGCCTGGTTGAGTGAAGCTGATCTTCAGTCTCTTGAAAGTCCTGGCTCAGGAATGAACAAATAATTCCACATCACCCAGCAGGATACTGAATATCTTAAGGTTAGTCAGATAACAGCAGACTGTAACTGCATTCTATTCTTCTCTTACCTTAGCATCCTTCTTCTCTCTGGATATCTGGTCTTCAACAGATCAAAGACACAGTCAGAGTTCATAAAAACATGATTATGAGGAAGAAAAAAAAGGTCAAATAAATCAGAAGTGCCACTATTATTTTAAATTACTCCTAAAAATGACTTTTTAGGAGTTTCCATCCCCACAAAATTCAGACACCAGAAGCTGCCAAGCTCCAAAAGTTTGTAGAAGTCAAATAAGTGCATTCAGTTTATGCGACATGGTCCAGTTCTTGATGTTAAGCTGGGCACAACATGTCTAGAGGAACCAATTTTGAGTAATTTGCTGATTTGGCTGTGGATGAGATTTGAGAGGCACATTTTCAGCAGATAACACTTTCAGCTTCGGTTTGTAGCCCCTGGCCATTTTCTTTGGTATGAAAATATCTTTTTTCGTGTTCCATAGATGAAAAAATAATGGTTTTGGGACAACATGAGGGTTTAATTTACGGCTGAATATTCCTTTTTTAGATTAGTAAATTCAATTCCCCAATAAAAAAAACTATAGAACAGGAACAAGTCATCAATAGAATAATTTCCCTTTAGCTACGCAGTGTGTGACCCTGAGGTCAATGTCCCCTAATGCAAAGACCATTAACTGCTGTCTGGTCCAGCACATGGACTTGGACTATCTCACAAAGGTGATTGTTATTTGGCATAAAAGGATGGTCATTAGGTCTAATGGAGTGATTGGTCTCATGTATGAAGCCCTACGTAGTTAAATGAGAGTTCTCTTAAGAGTGTTTGACCTGCACCTGCTGCCTCCATTCACAGGTTTATTCACTCATAGACAGAATGGCTCTATCACAGTCACATGGTTCAGTGTGTGTGTGTGTGTGTCAGACAGCAAGTATATGTTTTTAAATGAAACATCTTGTGGACATTGCTGTAGGCTGATCTCTTATTGGTGTTCCTTGCTAAACACACCAGGTTAGACTTTTCCATGCTGGTCCAGGATGGTTTATGCTGGTTTGGTCTGGGTAAAGCTGTTCACCAGCCAAAGTTAGCTGGTCAAACTGTATTATATTTTTGGTAAAGCTGGTTGACTACGATAGTGTTCTACTCCCTGTGACCATACATAGGATACAGTAAATGATATAAAGAATGGATGGAAAATTGAATTCTTACTCAGCCTAAAAACTGGACCTGTCATAAAGTAACAGAGGTGAGTGTAAAAACTCTTGAGTAATTCCTTTTCACTAAAGCTTTCAAAAGCCGTTTGAGATGTTTGTCATCCCACGTAGTAATTTTGCAGCCTTCGTATGGCAGAAGAAACTATGGCCCCGTTTACACTGTCAGTTAAATGCGACCTAATTCCGATTTTTTGCTCATATGTGACACAGATCGGATCTGTTCTGTGACAGTGTAAACAGGAAAAAACG